>CM037859.1:48058212-48321919 GCA_021292105.1 Anadara kagoshimensis | reverse complement strand
TTAATACTACTTTATATTACAAATCCGACTTTACGTTTTAGGATCGTATATGTTCTATATCTTAATACTACTTTATATTACAAATCCGACTTTACGTTTTAGGATCGTATATGTTCTATATCTTAATACTACTTTATATTACAAATCCGACTTTACGTTTTAGGGTCGTATATGTTCTATATCTTAGTACTACTTTATATCACAAATCCGACTTTACGTTTTAGGGTCGTATATGTTCTATATCTTAATACTACTTTATATCACAAATCCGACTTTACGTTTTAGGGTCGTATATGTTCTATATCTTAGTACTACTTTATATCACAAATCCGACTTTACGTTGTAGGGTCGTATATGTTCTATATCTTCGTACTACTTTATATTACAAATCCGACTTTACGTTTTAGGGTCGTATATGTTCTATATCTTAATACTACTTTATATTACAAATCCGACTTTACGTTTTAGGGTCGTATATATTCTATATCTTAATACTACTTTATATCACAAATCCGACTTTACGTTTTAGGGTCGTATATGTTCTATATCTTAGTACTACTTTATATTACAAATCCGACTTTACGTTTTAGGGTCGTATATGTTCTATATCTTAATACTACTTTATATTACAAATCCGACTTTACGTTTTAGGGTCGTATATGTTCTATATCTTAGTACTACTTTATATTACAAATCCGACTTTACGTTTTAGGGTCGTATATATTCTATATCTTAATACTACTTTATATCACAAATCCGACTTTACGTTTTAGGGTCGTATATGTTCTATATCTTAGTACTTCTTTATATTACAAATCCGGCTTTACGTTTTAGGGTCGTATATATTCTATATCTTAATATTACTTTATATTACAAATCCGACTTTACGTTTTAGGGTCGTATATGTTCTATATCTTAGTACTACTTTATATCACAAATCCGACTTTACGTTTTAGGGTCGTATATATTCTATATCTTAATACTACTTTATATCACAAATCCAACTTTACGTTTTAGGGTCGTATATATTCAATATCTTAATACTACTTTATATCACAAATCCGACTTTACGTTTTAGGGTCGTATATATTCTATATCTTAATACTACTTTATATTACAAATCCGACTTTACGTTTTAGGGTCGTATATATTATATATCTTAATACTACTTTATATTACAAATCCGACTTTACGTTATAGGGTCGTATATGTTCTATATCTTAATATTACTTTAAATTACAAATCCGACTTTACGTTTTAGGGTCGTATATGTTCTATATCTTAGTACTACTTTATATTACAAATCCGACTTTACGTTTTAGGATCGTATATGTTCTATATCTTAATACTACTTTATATTACAAATCCTACTTTACGTTTTAGGGTCGTATATGTTCTATATCTTAATATTACTTTAAATTACAAATCCGACTTTACGTTTTAGGGTCGTATATGTTCTATATCTTAATACTACTTTATATTACAAATCCTACTTTACGTTTTAGGGTCGTATATGTTCTATATCTTAATACTACTTTATATTACAAATCCGACTTTACGTTTTAGGGTCGTATATGTTCTATATCTTAGTACTACTTTATATTACAAATCCGACTTTACGTTTTAGGATCGTATATGTTCTATATCTTAGTACTACTTTATATCACAAATCCGACTTTACGTTTTAGGGTCGTATATGTTCTATATCTTAGTACTACTTTATATTACAATATATCTTAGTACTACTTTATATTACAAATCCGACTTTACGTTTTAGGGTCGTATATGTTCTATATCTTAATACTACTTTATATTACAAATCCGACTTTACGTTTTAGGGTCGTATATGTTCTATATCTTAGTACTACTTTATATCACAAATCCGACTTTACGTTTTAGGGTCGTATATGTTCTATATCTTAATACTACTTTATATTACAAATCCGACTTTACGTTTTAGGGTCGTATATGTTCTATATCTTAGTACTACTTTATATTACAAATCCGACTTTACGTTTTAGGATCGTATATGTTCTATATCTTAATATTACTTTAAATTACAAATCCGACTTTACGTTTTAGGGTCGTATATGTTCTATATCTTAATACTACTTTATATTACAAATCCGACTTTACGTTTTAGGATCGTATATGTTCTATATCTTAATACTACTTTATATTACAAATCCGACTTTACGTTTTAGGATCGTATATGTTCTATATCTTAATACTACTTTATATTACAAATCCGACTTTACGTTTTAGGGTCGTATATGTTCTATATCTTCGTACTACTTTATATCACAAATCCGACTTTACGTTTTAGGGTCGTATATGTTCTATATCTTAATACTACTTTATATTACAAATCCGACTTTACGTTTTAGGGTCGTATATGTTCTAAATCTTAGTACTACTTTATATTACAAATCCGACTTTACGTTTTAGGATCGTATATGTTCTATATCTTAGTACTACTTTATATCACAAATCCGACTTTACGTTTTAGGGTCGTATATGTTCTATATCTTAGTACTACTTTATATCACAAATCCGACTTTACGTTTTAGGGTCGTATATGTTCTATATCTTAGTACTACTTTATATTACAAATCCGACTTTACGTTTTAGGGTCGTATATGTTCTATATCTTAATACTACTTTATATTACAAATCCGACTTTACGTTTTAGGGTCGTATATGTTCTATATCTTAGTACTACTTTATATTACAAATCCGACTTTACGTTTTAGGGTCGTATATGTTCTATATCTTAGTACTACTTTATATCACAAATCCGACTTTACGTTTTAGGGTCGTATATGTTCTATATCTTCGTACTACTTTATATCACAAATCAGACTTTACCTTGTAGGGTCGTATATGTTCTATATCTTAATACTACTTTATATCACAAATCCGACTTTACGTTTTAGGGTCGTATATGTTCTATATCTTAGTACTACTTTATATTACAAATCCGACTTTACGTTTTAGGATCGTATATGTTCTATATCTTAGTACTACTTTATATCACAAATCCGACTTTACGTTTTAGGGTCGTATATGTTCTATATCTTAGTACTACTTTATATTACAATATATCTTAGTACTACTTTATATTACAAATCCGACTTTACGTTTTAGGGTCGTATATGTTCTATATCTTAATACTTCTTTATATGACAAATCCGACTTTACGTATTAGGGTCGTATATGTTCTATATCTTAGTACTACTTTATATCACAAATCCGACTTTACGTTTTAGGGTCGTATATGTTCTATATCTTAGTACTACTTTATATTACAAATCCGACTTTACGTTTTAGGGTCGTATATGTTCTATATCTTAATACTACTTTATATTACAAATCCGACTTTACGTTTTAGGGTCGTATATGTTCTATATCTTAGTACTACTTTATATTACAAATCCGACTTTACGTTTTAGGATCGTATATGTTCTATATCTTAATACTACTTTATATTACAAATCCGACTTTACGTTTTAGGGTCGTATATGTTCTATATCTTAGTACTACTTTATATTACAAATCCGACTTTACGTTTTAGGATCATATATGTTCTATATCTTAATGCTACTTTATATTACAAATCCGACTTTACGTTTTAGGGTCGTATATGTTCTATATCTTAGTACTACTTTATATTACAAATCCGACTTTACGTTTTAGGGTCGTATATGTTCTATATCTTAGTACTACTTTATATCACAAATCCGACTTTACGTTTTAGGGTCGTATATGTTCTATATCTTCGTACTACTTTATATCACAAATCAGACTTTACCTTGTAGGGTCGTATATGTTCTATATCTTAATACTACTTTATATCACAAATCCGACTTTACGTTTTAGGGTCGTATATGTTCTATATCTTAGTACTACTTTATATTACAAATCCGACTTTACGTTTTAGGATCGTATATGTTCTATATCTTAGTACTACTTTATATCACAAATCCGACTTTACGTTTTAGGGTCGTATATGTTCTATATCTTAGTACTACTTTATATTACAATATATCTTAGTACTACTTTATATTACAAATCCGACTTTACGTTTTAGGGTCGTATATGTTCTATATCTTAATACTTCTTTATATGACAAATCCGACTTTACGTATTAGGGTCGTATATGTTCTATATCTTAGTACTACTTTATATCACAAATCCGACTTTACGTTTTAGGGTCGTATATGTTCTATATCTTAGTACTACTTTATATTACAAATCCGACTTTACGTTTTAGGGTCGTATATGTTCTATATCTTAATACTACTTTATATTACAAATCCGACTTTACGTTTTAGGGTCGTATATGTTCTATATCTTAGTACTACTTTATATTACAAATCCGACTTTACGTTTTAGGATCGTATATGTTCTATATCTTAATACTACTTTATATTACAAATCCGACTTTACGTTTTAGGGTCGTATATGTTCTATATCTTAGTACTACTTTATATTACAAATCCGACTTTACGTTTTAGGATCATATATGTTCTATATCTTAATGCTACTTTATATTACAAATCCTACTTTACGTTTTAGGGTCGTATATGTTCTATATCTTAATATTACTTTAAATTACAAATCCGACTTTACGTTTTAGGGTCGTATATGTTCTATATCTTAATATTACTTTAAATTACAAATCCGACTTTACGTTTTAGGGTCGTATATGTTCTATATCTTAATATTACTTTAAATTACAAATCCGACTTTACGTTTTAGGGTCGTATATGTTCTATATCTTAATACTACTTTATATTACAAATCCGACTTTACGTTTTAGGATCGTATATGTTCTATATCTTAATACTACTTTATATTACAAATCCGACTTTACGTTTTAGGATCGTATATGTTCTATATCTTAATACTACTTTATATTACAAATCCGACTTTACGTTTTAGGGTCGTATATGTTCTATATCTTAGTACTACTTTATATCACAAATCCGACTTTACGTTTTAGGGTCGTATATGTTCTATATCTTCGTACTACTTTATATCACAAATCAGACTTTACGTTGTAGGGTCGTATATGTTCTATATCTTAATACTACTTTATATCACAAATCCGACTTTACGTTTTAGGGTCGTATATGTTCTATATCTTAGTACTACTTTATATCACAAATCCGACTTTACGTTGTAGGGTCGTATATGTTCTATATCTTCGTACTACTTTATATTACAAATCCGACTTTACGTTTTAGGGTCGTATATGTTCTATATCTTAATACTACTTTATATCACAAATCCGACTTTACGTTTTAGGGTCGTATATGTTCTATATCTTAGTACTACTTTATATTACAAATCCGACTTTACGTTTTAGGGTCGTATATGTTCTATATCTTAATACTACTTTATATTACAAATCCGACTTTACGTTTTAGGGTCGTATATGTTCTATATCTTAGTACTACTTTATATTACAAATCCGACTTTACGTTTTAGGGTCGTATATCTTCTATATCTTAATACTACTTTATATCACAAATCCAACTTTACGTTTTAGGGTCGTATATATTCAATATCTTAATACTACTTTATATCACAAATCCGACTTTACGTTTTAGGGTCGTATATATTCTATATCTTAATACTACTTTATATTACAAATCCGACTTTACGTTTTAGGGTCGTATATATTATATATCTTAATACTACTTTATATTACAAATCCGACTTTACGTTTTAGGGTCGTATATATTCTATATCTTAATACTACTTTATATCACAAATCCGACTTTACGTTTTAGGGTCGTATATGTTCTATATCTTAGTACTACTTTATATTACAAATCCGGCTTTACGTTTTAGGGTCGTATATGTTCTATATCTTAATACTACTTTATATCACAAATCCGACTTTACGTTTTAGGGTCGTATATGTTCTATATCTTAGTACTACTTTATATCACAAATCCGACTTTACGTTTTAGGGTCGTATATATTCTATATCTTAATACTACTTTATATCACAAATCCGACTTTACGTTTTAGGGTCGTATATGTTCTGTATCTTAGTACTACTTTATATCATGTTTATCACTACCAAAAGTGTTCCCATGAAATAGTCATAAAGGCGTATTTTAACATCTGCTAAAGTCGGGTTCTAAAAATAATATATATGTCTTTAGGTTGGATATGTTAAAAATAGATGCAATGGAAAAAATATAATCATATGGTAAATAAATCGGCACTTTCCCGTTAATCATTGTATTATTAATTATTAAAATTACATGGAGCGAGTAAGTGGATTTATTTACATATTGGAATACTTTTGATTCTGTATAATTTATTTATTTTCTTGTATGAAAGTTTACTGTCAGCCAGTAAGGATCGAATTACCACTAACGTAGATACTCATCTCGAATTGTTGACATAATATGTTTAACAAATATCTAACTGAAGATATTTTTGACCACACGCAGCCCCGTAGCAGAAAAAAGGTATGACGTGTTTGATTGGATTTGAAAAATAAAATTGTACTTTAATTAAAAGCAGCAGTACAATACAGGCCTGTGTCAAATACGAGAGCAACTCGTGATGGCTGCTATGATCATGTGTGTAACATGCTCTTTTTTATTACGTCACACTATACATGTACAATACAAATCGAAAACGGACTGACCGACCGGAATACATGACATCTCCCTTTTTAACATATTTTCAAATGTATATTTTCAAATGTCCATAGAAATAATAGTCCTTGAAGAATGATCTGAAATAAGAATCAACACAGCCTATAATGAATAAACAAATTAAACGAAACTTGAATTAACAAAATTAGAACAAAGTTAAACATAGTGCTGTTCTAAGTAAGCTGGTTTCCGAGACACTCTACCCGACCGCGTCATGATTCCCTCACGCAGCGGTACCGTTTCATTCATGCGTACACCAGTGTCAGTTTCGGATCGATCAAATACTGTCGGATTTTCTTGAATTTCCGGTTCTAAATCAGGTTCGACCTGTTGCGGCATTTCGCGTTCACCAGTTTTAAAAGGTGTCTACGATTACGTCGATATCATTTTCCGTTTCCGGTTTTTACAACATATGATCTACTACTGTGATTAGAATCTACTACGGCTGGTTCCCATTGTTTATTTTCCGTGCGGATTTTTGTAATTTCGGAAGAACAACAGACTGACGGCCATAATAAAACTTCTGCTTATTTTGACGAGCATTAAACTGAGTCTTTTGAGAAGTTACAGCTTTCGGTGTTAAAAGTTTAGACAAAACCGGAATTTTTGTTTTCAATTGTCGGTTCATCAATAACTGTGCCGGTGATAATCCTAACGTATCGATCGGTGTTGCACGATATTCCAACAATGCGATATAAACATCAGTGTAACTGTCCTAGGCTTTCTTTAGCAAATTATTTACCGTTTGTACATATCGCTCCGATTGTCCGCTGGACTGCGGAAAGCGTGGACTTGACGTTGTATGGGTGAAGTCCCAAGAGGATGCAAAATCCTTAAACTTAGCAGAACTAAACTGCGGTCCATTATCCGTAATTACTTCGCCCGGGATTCCGTGTCTCGCGAAGATGGACTTAAATGCTATAATAGTCGCGGCACTCTATGTGCTGGTTTAGTATACTATTTCTGGAAATTTCGAATAGTAATCTACACATAGAAGATAATCTCGACCACCGAACTCAAAAAGGTCTGCGTCAACTTTCATCCAGGGTAATGGCGGAATGGCATGTGGTACGAGAGGTTCTTTGCAGTTCGACCTTCGGTATTGATTGCAAACACTGCATTGTTGCGTCATCTGCTCAATATCACTGTTCATGTTCGACCAGTAAATAGCTTCTCGAGCGCGTTGTTTCGTCTTGACAACAGTATCTGCGTACTTCCGGTTCTATGGACTGACGTTCATTCGGCCATCCTGATACGATTGTCGTAATAAGTTTCTGTAAAGTATTATTCGGTGTGATCGAGTCTCTGATTTGTTTCAATTTCTCAGGTGAAACTGATAATTCCATCTCGAGTATATCAACATTGATTTCTCATCGATAAGCATTTCAGGACACTCCATTAAGTAAGCTCTACTTAAAGCATCGGATATATACATTTTCCGCCCTAAAACATACTCAAGTTGTATGTCATAACGTTGCAATTTCAAAAGCATCCGTTGTAATCTGGGAGTAGCGCACGATATTGGTTTTCCGTGAATCGCTGCTAGCTGTTGCTTTCCGTCCGTATATGTAATGGTGGAATTTTTCGCAGCCATAGAGAACGGCAAGCATTTCTCGTTCTATTTGAGCGTAGCGTGACTGTTTTTCATTAAGTGCACGTGATCTGAAGGCTATAGGTTGTCTATTTTGCATTAAGACGGCGCCAATTCCTCTACTACTCGCATCGACCGAAATAGTAACGCTTTGAGTAACATCGTAAAACTTCAGGACAGGTGTGGTCGATACCAACTGCTTAAGATTGTTAAAACTATCCTGTTGAGGTTTGTCCCAATGCTAATGTACATCATCTTTAACTAGCATTCGCAGCGGTGCGGATGTGTCGGACATATTCGGTATAAATTTCGAAAGATATGTGATAATACAGAGAAAACGTTTGACACCTTGATCGCGAACTTTCTCGGAGATCAGCGGGCACCTTCCGCGGCGGGTGTACTACCTGTGACACTGATGCATCGGTTACGACATGGTGTGTACCAGGTAACTTCTCGAGTCCTTTAAACACGTCAGCGTACTCGTTTATTACAGCCTCCTTTATCAATGGAGCTTGTATTTTATCGTTCTGTACGACTGTATGCGCATAATTGCCCCTATCTCACTACATGCGTTTCTACCAAGAATAGGCTGAGTATCAATATCTACAATAAAAAATTGAAGCTTATATGTGCGACCACGAAAATTAGTCTATAAACACTGTACCCATGGGAATGATTTTACTACCTCCATAAGTTACCAATTTAACGTGTGTCTCTGAAATTTTATATTCATTATGGGGTAATCCTAATTTAAAAAAATGTTTTGCTGGGAGAATGTTTGTCTGTGCTCCTGTATCCAACTTGAATGTAACACTTCTGCCATTTAATGTCAATTCCTCTGTCCAGTCCGATATATCCAAATTTTGAATAGTGTCTACATTGAGAATTCCAACGAAAAAATCTGGGTCATCAATGTCCTGTGTCACTGAATGAACTGTCAATTTCCTGCAGCATTTCGAAAAATTATTTCTTTCATGATATGAATGACAATCCTTACCATAGGCAGGTCATTTATTTTTCTCGTGTATTCTGTCACAGTTTTTACACTTTGGTTTTGGAGTTTGAGAATCGTTGTTAACATTTCTGCTACGGTTATTGTGATGTCCACGTTTTCCTCTATTTGCATGCTGTTTATCATGTCCATTTCGTCTTATAACGTCATATGACGGGACGTATTATGTTACGGTGCTGTCCGTCCGGGCGGGCGTCTGTTAACAATTTGTATTCCGTTCAATAGAGACCACAAACATTTATTGATTAAAATGAAATTTGGTATACAGCTTTACCATGGTAATACCTTGTGCAAGTTCGAATTACAACTTTTTCGGATTATTTTTGGAGGAGTTATGCCCCTTTTTTAACTTAAAAATTTTTGTATGTATGACCATGTTGTTTCCGATCATTAGAGCCTACAACTATCTATGGATTCAAATGAAATTTGGTATACACGTTTACGATGTTAATATCTGGTGCAAGTTCGAATTACAACTTTTTCGGATTATTTTTGGAGGAGTTATGCCCCTTTATTTAGAAATTTTTGTATGTATGACCATGTGGTTTGTATTCCATTCAGTAGACAATACAAACATGGATTTAAATGAAATTTGTTATACTTATGGTATACACATTTACGATGTTAATATCTGGTGCAAATTCGAATTACAACTTTTTCAGATTATTTTTGGAGGAGTTATGCCCCTTTTTTTAACTTAGAAATTTTTGTATGTATGACCATGTGGTTTGTATTCCATTCAGTAGACAATACAAACATGGATTTAAATGAAATTTGTTATACAGTTACACCTTAATCATGGTAATATCTCGTGCAAATTTTAATTACAACTTTTTGGGTTACGAGTTATGGCCCGAACACGGAGTTTTCGGTCGCGCAATTTCTTACTTTCAATAATAAATTTCGAGGTTTTTTTTATTGTCAGTTTGTCCAAGGTACTTTGTAAGTAATAAAATGTCGAAGGTACTTGGTAAGTGATGAAAATGCATTGCATGCTTTATGTATGGCATCATTTCAAATCAATACATTGCATGCTTTTTCAAATCAATACATTGCATGCTTTATGTATGGCACCATTCAAATCATCTGCAACATAATTATTCTGTAAACAATACTACTGGGCTCGGACCACTTATCGCCATTTTTTGGCATTAAAATTTCACTTTCTTTTTTACCAGACATCAGAATCTAATGAAACTTCACACAATAAAACTATAAATCAGGATCCGGGCAAAGTGTTGAATTTTTTAAATAAATTAACAATGTAAAACAGGTGATTTGTATGCCTGGCAGTTAAAGGTGCCTAGCTGGAAAACATCAATAAAGTCACATAATAACGTGAAACATTCATTTTGGCATAAAATTACAAGTTGGCAATATGTGGTCCGAGACCAGTAGACATTTACAATCATCTGTCATTTTATCATTATAACAAAAATTAACTATGCTTATCATTAAATCATTTTATTGGATGGTCATACAAAAATATTTAGATGTATGCTTTGCTGTTAAAAATATATGCTTTTCTGCTAAAATTGCTAAATTTAAACTATTGTTTGATAGAAGTTTGTGGATGGTATGAATATGACCCACGTCCCCGTCGTGGTGCTGGAAACATAATGACCTCTCCTTATGTAGACTAATTTCATACTCATCTAATTACAACTCTAATCAAATATATATTAGTTTGGCTTATTTTCCCACATTTAGTAGATTAGTTTGGCATGATAATTTAGTAGTAGATTACTTATATATATTGAAAATTATAGCATATAACTATAGCTACATATAGAGCTCATTATGGCTTAGTGGTCAGTTATATTTGGCCCTAGGTGCTGGTTAATACGAGCTTTTCCATGTATTTGTTGTATATCCTAATAGCAGTTATACAACAAACCAGAGGGAATGGTAGTTCAAAACCGGGAAAAGTGACTTGAGATCAGGTTTTTTATTAGTTTTAAATTTGGCAAAATTGGAACGGGTAGTTCCTTTGGACCATAAGTTATTATTTCAAATATAATACTAATTTATAAAAAATCAACCAATTAGTAAGTGTGTATCACTATTTAAACACCTGCTACTATAGGACATACTACAATTACATAATTTATTGTAACATTGACAATTTTATTCAGCTAATTTAAGATAATGGAGTCAATTGAGAAGATTAAATCGTCAACTTTACAGATAAGCGGGATTTTTTTCTCGGTTACAATCTGGCCATCTGGTCGAAAAGGCAACAGCGGAACCATTAAGACTCACCATGGACATTGATAAGTCAGCAGAGGATACCAAAGATATACTGTAAACCGCTTTATATTGGCGCATACTTATTTTAGCGATTGTTGACTGGTAAACATATTAGCGCAGTTTAATTTTAGCGTAATCAATTCCAGTCTGAACTGTTTAATACCTCTTTATATTACCGTATTTTCTCGCCTAAAACCCTAAAACTTTCAGCCAAAAAAGTTAAATTTGAAAAGGGGTGCCAGGTTACAAGAAAATAATTAAAATTACTATGTTATTGTGTTTTAATTTGTTTGACTTTTACTGAGAGAAAATCTCCGTAACTGACCCAGGAAGTCACTAGACAGACAGATGTATGCAGGAAGCTTTCATTATAATTTGGCCCTCTCATCGATTACACATTTTACTGAATAAATATTTAAATCAATAATAACATATTTTGTTTTTATTCATTTAAATACCAACTGTTTTTTAAATACAAATGTTTCGACACATTGTCGATGTATCCCCGATAACAGCCGCTTAGATCATTATAGAGGTCAATAATTAGGATTTATAATATGTTGCTGACATCACAGAAAAAATAAACAATTCTCGCATAACGGGTCTAATTTGTTGATATAATTGTTAATATTTTAATGTTTGAAGCCAACTACTGGTAAATTAAAATTAATTACCTGAAAAGGAGACGTATCACATACAATGGCCAGTAATTATATGCCAGTGTTCCATCATTTGTCGGTGGTCAGTCTACCGGGTCTGGGTAATTAATCCCTAATTACTTATCAGATGCGGGTATATCGATGGAAGCCATACCACTGTCATTTAGAACTATTATTGTTTTAACACTGGCTATATAACCATTTAACGTGCGTCCATACACATTCATAGTCACAACAGCGATGTACAGTACTGAACTTTTTTGTTGTAATTTTAGCGGCAGTTTTATTTTAGCGCTAACACTCTTATCGCCAATTGCGCTACAATAAAACTGCCGCTAAAAAAACACGGTTTACAGTAATAAAATCTTTAAGGGTAAAAAATGCAAAGTTGTTCAAAGAAAGATATATAAAGGACAATAACATTTCTAAATGAAAAAATGAGGTTCAATCTTTAAATGGAAGAATTCAATAATGTAAATGACAATGTAGAATATAGACGTAGGAAACGTGGGCATATACTCCGACCAGTTCATTTTAATGCAGATAAAGACGCTGAGAAGTTTTACCGGGAATTAATAATGCTTTATTACCCATGGAGAGATGAAGAACGGTTGTAAGAAGAAAAGGAAACATATGAAGAAAGGTATGCAGCTGTGAAAACAGAGATAGATGATTGTAGGGAGAAGTTTGAACCATATGCTGAAGCTGTTGATATTGCTCAAGAAATACTAAAGCAAAATGAAGAACAAGATGATATGTGGGATCAGCTGGCTCCAGAGAATCAACAAGCAGATGATGAAGATCGACAAAATATGCCTACACCTAAAGATGCAGGAATTGAAGATTCAGACATTGCTTATGAATTGGGTATCCCAGTAGCTGTAGTAGAAGAAGATTTCCATGCATACAATGAAATGAATGATGAAGAATACAGAGCTCATATGAGAAATCTTACACCAACACAACGAGAATTTGTATACGACACGATTAATGAAATAAAACACTCCACTGAACCTGTGTATAGATTTCTGACTGGAGGAGCAGGTGTGGGTAAAAGTTACGTCACTAAAGGCCTCTATCAGACAGCATTGAAATTCCTAACCACTAGATGTGGCAAAGATTTTACAACTAGAACACTTTTGGTCATGGCTCCCACTGGCAAAGCTGCATATCATGTTAAAGGTACAACTATTCATTCTGCATTGAAGCTTTCTGCTAACCAGAAACTAGAGTACAAGCCACTGCTAAGTGCAACACTTAATACAATCCGTAATGAAATTGGCTCTGTGCAGGTTATTTTTATAGACGAAATATCCATGGTAGGATTTAAGATGTTTAATTGTATCAATCAGAGACTAATGGAAGTAAAGCAATCAACAAAACCTTTTGGGGGAATATCTATTATTGCAGTCGGTGATGTGTTCCAACTGAAGCCTGTGATGGACAGTTATATCTTCAAGCAACCATCCAATGGATATTTACCTTTAGCAGCAAATCCATGGATAGATTTATTTAGCACATTTGAACTCACTGAAATATTACGTCAGGCAAACAACAAAGCATTTGCAGAATTACTTAATCGACTAAGAGAAGGCCAACACACAGATGAGGACATTTCAACTCTGAAGGACAGAATTATAGACCCATCTTCCCCAAATTATCCAGAAGATGCAGCTCACTTATTTGCAACAAATCAAAGTGTTGATGCATTCAACAATCAAGTTATCATGAAGACATATAAGCCAAAGTTTACCATTACAGCTAAAGACACAATTGTTGGTTCAACTCCACCATCTATGAAAGAGAAGATCCTAAATGGTTTCAAGAACAGCACACACACACACACAAGGCAACTTTCAAATGTATTGCAGTTATGTGAAGGTGTATGGCATGGTTGGACTATAAATCTAGACACTTCTGATGGTCTTATCAATGGTGCATCATGTATTATCTAGAAAATTGACATTCCTTCTGATAAATCTCTACCATATGGTAAATTATGAGTCCAGTTTCTTGATGAGAATATAGGAAAAGTACTCTGTAACAGTTCTAAACGTTTGTATAAAAAGGGTATTAATAAAAGATGGACACCAATTGAACCTGTTGTAAAGCAGTTCCCAGCGGGATGTAAAGGACAGGCTCTAGTACAACGTTTACAATTTCCTTTGAGGCCTGCTTATGCCAAAACTATCCATAGATCACAAGGGGACACTCTGTCAGCAGCAGTAATAGACTTGTCAACTACCCGAAAAGTAGATCATCTTCACTATGTAGCACCTAGCCGAATAACAGATATGGATGGTCTCTATATCATCAACTTGGCAGAAAACAAATTATCCGTCTCTGAAGATGTAAAGGATTAAATGAAGAGACTTAGGTCGAAATATATCGATATTCAAGAGACGCAGCTTAGTTCTATTCCCTCAACTTTAAAGATTGTTTTTCTGAATAGTAGATCGTTGCATAAACATTTACAAGACGTTGCTAATGACAGTAATATTTAAGCAGCAGGTATAGTGTGTTTTTCTGAGACAAGATTCTGCAGAAGAGATTAAAAATAAGATACAGCCTTACATAACTATAATCAACACAGACAAGATGCAAAGCAGACTGATATTCAGAGACCATTCTATGGTTTGGCTATATATTCCTCCTCTTTGTTTGAAGAAACGATATATTGTTCATCTGCTAACATTGAAGTCAGTCTTTTCAAAGTGGCTATTACTGATGTAATATTTGTACCTATATACAAACCACCTAAAGCACAAGTCAAGAACCTATGTAAACTCATCCAAGAAGTACATGATAGATACCTATGCAACAACAAGTGTATTATCCTTGGGGACTTTAATGTAGACTGGAACTCCACATCCTCTGAGAAGAATACTCTCCAGAATCTAATGATCAATGAATTAGCCTACAAACAAGAAATTCTTCAACCATATACAGACTATGGCTCTACACTTGACCTGATATTCCATAATTTGGATGAAAAAGATGTTAAAAGTGGAACCAGAGAAGTCTATTATTCGGACCACAAGATTATATGGATTGCCATATAAACTAAAAGTTAATATCTATAATATATATGATAATACTATACATACAGGGTATTGTGAAAATGTAAAGCCATGCCAGTTTTTATCTTTGTTAAGCATCTACCCTGTATTCATAAACCTACTATCCTATTTCCAAAATCTTATCAACCAAAAAAACATATCCAAATACAATCAAAAACACCTTTTTATCATACTGCACAGATCACGACAACAGTTCAAATTATAATTAAGCTTTATAGATATAAATTATTTCAGGTTGGTTAAAAAAAGGTTCTCAAAACATTTCAGACAAAAATGTATTTGTTTCCCAAAATCTTCCTGCATGAAAATGCTTAACACATAAAAACACTGGCATGACCTAACATTATATTTTAAACTTCTTCCTTCCTGGAAATGAATATGAATTATATAGCAGTCTACCACTATCCATTTAGCAATATATTTTTACATACATATATCCTAGTTGTACTTATACTTCTCAGTAAATGGTATTACTCGATCATTATAACACGGGCGTATAATGCTACGCTCGGCGATGCTCTTGTTTTCGTCCTAAGTCAGTTTGTCGAAGGTGTCGCAATTTGCGACATGTCCTAAATATGATCCTTAACTTAGGACAGGTATATAGGTGTCCTAAGACCATCTTAGGGCAATCCTAGTTTTAGGGCATTCTAAATAAATCAAGATAGCAGATGTTTATTTACACGTGAAACAACGAAGAAATCATAAAATACGTCGAAATAAAGTTTTAAGAGACAAAGACAATCCATTAGATTTTTATTTATTATTATTATATTTTTTTTTTTTTTGATTTTACATATCGGAGTCGGAAGTATTTAGGTATTGTGTACATAAATCACATTGCAAATACATTTATTAAAGGTCTCCCTTAGGGATAACTGAACAAAATACACAAATATTTATTTTTTATATATTTATAACATTAATTTAGATTTTTTACCACTTTAATTCTGCGTTAAAAAGTCATATTTGTACTGAGAACATGTATAAATCTGAAAAAAATCTGATTAGAAATAGGATATCTTGGATACGACCAGCTGAGACACTTTCGAAAAACCGGTTATGATTATCCTAACACCAACACTTTAATTCTGCGTTAAAAAGTCATATTTGTACTGAGAACATGTATAAATCTGAAAAAATCTAATTAGAAATAGGATATCCTAGATACGGTCGAGCTGAGACACCTTCGAAAAACCGGTTATGATTATCCTAACATTATCCTAGCCTAGTCCTAAAATTTATCCTAGGCCATATCTAAAGACAAAATTTAGGATAGCTTCGTAAAACAGACCCACTTTGTAACATAAAAGGAATATAAAATAAGGAAATTTTGAAAATAACCAGGTACTCCATTGTCCAGTTTATTAAATAATTTAAAATGTTTAATTTGCACTTAAAGTCCTGGGGCGCGTTTCACGAAGCATACTTAGGAAAAAGTTCATTTCTAAGTATGACTTAGGAACAAAAATTTTCCGTTTCACGAAACCGTCCTAAATATAGGAATGATCTTAACTTTTTTCTAAACTTAGGACAGGTAGATAGTTGACTTAGGACATGGCGACTGCCTATATTTATGTTATGACGACATGTTCGACGAAAACGTGATTTTTGGGAAAAAAACAACTCACTTAATAATTTTGTTGCCGTAATATTATACCTTTATTAAACACTAATGTTAGTAGCCATTAAATACTCACTCAAACTAATTATACGTATGTCAGTAAGACACGCTTTGTTCGTAATCACGAGTTACATAAATACGCATTTTAGATGGGGTTATATCACAACAATTTATTCTCCATTATAAAAATTCAGATTTTGAAAGAAACCGATAATTTATTTTATATATAATTTTAGATGCAGTTATTTTTATATGTATTTGTTCACCTGCCTATTATGGTCAACACTGTCTAATTCCTACAATTGCAATTTTAACCAATCCATTGCAAAAACAATACATTATAAAAATTACATTACCAAGTGTGTTTAAAATAAGTTTAGTATGAATCTATTTGTCGACAAAGTGACAAAGTAAACTCAACGGAGAAAGTCTTTTATTTACCAAGCGTCTTTTGGACACAAAGCAAGAAAAAGAAATTAAATGACAGCCTGACAATCTCTCACTCTCTCTCTCTCTCTCTGAATCGAAAGAAAATAAAATCGTCTTATAAATATGCAATTTACTACTTGTGAACATGTTAAATTTTTTTATGTATTCAAAAGTACCACATGATACAAATGTCATTCTTTTACTGTGTGATATGATTTAATTTCAATATTTAACTATTAACAATTACACAATAAACAGTTTATTCGGCAAAATTAAGCGAATTTTGTTAGCATTATGTATTTCCTAACTCATTCCTAAGTTCAAACTTAAGAATGAATTTAGGAAACGTACGTGAAACGCGACCCTGGTTCAAACTGGTTTCACGAACGTGTCTTATGCCTTTCCTAAGTTAGGAAAACACTCAGGAATAAAATTACCGGAACACCTTGTGTATTTATATACATAATAACTTACATTATAGTTTTTTTAAATCAAGTATTACTGTACATTCAAACTCTTATGTTCTAATTATTTCATATACCAGTATTTGCATACTTGCATGAATAATACGTTTGCATACATTTCACACTGTATTATAATGCATCACAGTGTACTGCTTCGCATTAGGGGGACATGCTTATGTCATATCGGGGGACAGGATTTGAAGCGGGGAATTCAGACAGGTGGGTTTAAAATGCTTTCGTTTTGTATCAAAATAACATATTTCGGTCATAATTTATGCCTCACGGAACATTACGATATGCATCCACGATTTGGTATTAAATAAGGCCATAAGTACTACTTTACCCCTGCAATGTTTTGCTGGTGCGGACTACGAAGCATTTTTCAATACAAAACGTGGTATTGTGTACACTTGAAGGTCTACACAATGCAGATTTTGAATTCTGTATATAAAATATCATCTGAGCCGCTCCATGACAAAACGACCCTTATGGCAATTACGTCATAGTATGAGAAAATGACGTCAAAGTTTTCTTTTGTTTCTCGACACATTCGATTACGTCGCTAGATTTTACATTAACCTTATTAGAAAACATCCATTTTTAAAACGATCTACATGGATTTTTTGTGGACGGATTTTTATGAATTTTTCACTATTAAATGTAGAAATAATCGCAGTTTCATACATTATAAAAAAATCCATATTCAATTTTAACGTCACTGAAAAAAACTGTGGAATATTTTTTTTTAAAAATCCGGCATGATTTTTTTTTATCTTTTCCTTAACCTTTTCACCGTCAATTAGTGCACTGAAAATATTTGTAAAATTACTAAAAAGAAATAATAATAATATCTGTATTTAATTGTGACATTCACACAAAACACAACATTCATTATTAATTACACAAAAATTGCACAAATTTTTATTTTGATAATATGCAAACAAAAACGACGGACAATTCCACATAATTCTCAAATACATACAAATAAAGTGGTGTCCTTAAATTTAAAAACAAATTCTGTGTACTGGAATTAAAGTGTGCTGGATTTCAGACCTTAATCGCTATTTTTAAATGATATTGATTTCTCTTGCTTATCCACAGACTGAAAATTAATAATACGGTTGTAACAATGTCGAGTTTTATTGCCATGATATAATGAAGTTTTGTTTCAGAAGAGGACATTTTATTAACGTCCGTTGGTTGAAATTGAAAACTGGATACCATACACAAGGTTTACTCGTATTGTGTCAAGATAGGGATGTGTAACTGGTTTGTTTTTGTTGTTGTTGTTGTTTTTTTTGTTTTTTTGTGTTTTTTTTTTTTTTTGCGAAGATCCGTTTAAAAATCGTATGTATCCTGTACTAAAATGTATCACCCAAAACAGTCATTAAAGTACTCAGTAGAAATTGTATTAAATGCCCATACATTGAATATGATTGAAGAGTGTCACTTGCTATTGTTGTGCCTCTCACTGCCTATATTTGAACGACATGGAACACTGTAAGTTAGTTTGTCAGTTCATTTGAATAAAGTCTGTTGCTTTTCCCCGACACCCCGATTTCCCCATCCTTGACTCTATTTAACTGGAAATATCTTGACTGGGGGGGTGGGTAGCACTCAGTTACTTTTATACCGGGTATGAGGACATTATCTCTTACCAGTAAAATCTGGCGAAATTTGAGCACATTTTTAGATCAATTTTTTAGGTAAGGGTAGGTAAAATATCTTTATATAACCCAGCCCTATTACATTATAATACACTTAAAACAAACATTCTACCTTGTCATCAATAACCTAAATGTGGAGACAAGAAATTGTAGGTGAAATCTCTCTCTCTCTCTTGGGGCGTTGGCCTTGAGAGCGGGAGGTTGTACGTTCGAACACATGCCGGGTCCATACCCAAGATTGTTAACATTTTAGACTTTGCTTTCTCACCTGGCGCTCAGTATTTGGATGACAGATTATTGATTAATTCAAATGAGCTCAGAATTACATGACTTAGAATGGCATACTCACTTAGTGAGGTTTCACCATAAAGTGGCAACGCGTGAGTTCACGCTAGAACAAAACACACCACACACTTGCACATCTCATGCATACATGAATTTGTTCTTAGATTACATGTAATCGTAAGACATTTATAAATTTGTTAATTTTGATGTGAGGTTAAACAACATTACAACAACAATCCCTCTCCCCTCTCGTAAAACGACTGCGGTAGCTCAGTTGGTAAAGTGCTCGCTCCGTAAGTGGGAGGTCGTGGGTTCGAACCCCGGCCGGGTCTAACCCAAGACTTAAAAGTGGGTAGTGACTGTTCTTTCGCCAAGCACTCGGCATTACGAAATGAAAGTCACGGTTCTTTCGAAAGGGAACTTAAAATAAACGAGGTCCCGTGTCTTGGTAGGCTTGGCACGATAAAGAACCCTGCTGTATAATGCCATCATCGCAACGCTCAGGCAAAATTTCTGCACCTTCACCTATAGCTGGCGACGTCTCGATATAAGTAAAATATTCTTGACTGGGACGTTAAACACACACCATTACTCAACTCCTCTCCCATCTCGTGAAATTTCGCTTAAAATAGCAGCATCTTGATATGTACAACAACATAATTATTTCTTCATGGGCTTCAAAATTGAAAGGACAGTCGTGATTAAAGGATTTTTCAGAGGCCCCTAGCAAATTATGTTCATAATACACCCGCAGAGGTACTGCATAGGGCGTGTCGATATATTGCATCATAATTAAAACCTTGATAATATACTAAAATATTGGGTATACTGTGTCATATGTTATAAGTCTGTAAAAGCATATCTGGTGTAGCTCCCTAACTTCATAATTTCATGTGTGAGAGAGATGCTTTAGTTGTGATCTTCACCAATAGGCTACACACATTTTTACGGTCACTTGAAGACTTGCAAAACAAAAAAGTAATGAATCATATTAGGTGATACTTATTTCAGAAATATGGGACCATTATCCATCATACCTGAGGATTAACCCTGTCAGCTATAGAGTTCCTAATATTGTTGGGTTATTTACACCTCCAGTTTACGGATCTTGGTGCCGCCACTCGCGCTGACCCAATGGTGCAAACGTTTTTTGCTTAAAATTTATTGGTTTTTTTAGCTCACCTGACCGAAGGTCATGTGAGCTTATGGCATAGCGCAGCGTGTGTCTGTGCGTGCGTGCGTGCGTGCGTCGTTAACACCTATTTTTGACTTCTCCTCTGAAACTACTGGACAGTTTTTAATGAAACTTTGTCAGAAGTATATATGGGCCGGTGCAATTCAGATTTGTACGTGACGTTGCCATGGCTACCATAACTAGGTCACAGTGACCTAGAGGTGCAAAAATCTTGAAAAATCTTCTTCTCTGAAACCGATGATGGGAGAAAAAATCTGATGTGATATTTGGCTTCTCTAGGGTCTTAAGCCTGTAGTTTGTTCATTTCGTTAAATTCGGTCGAAAAATGGGTTACGCGTTTTTGCGTTTAATTTTGAAAAAATCGTAAAATAGCTTCAAATTGTTAAACCTTGACTATTTGACCAGATAATGACATGGGGTTTTCAGTTTTGACATCTTCTTGTTAGTATCTTCAAAATGAGGTCAAGGTCAATTGTGAAGGTCAGGACCTAATTTTTTTTACCTCTGATTATAATTATTATCTCGAAAACTATAAACATTTTGTATAGGCATGTATATTAGAATGTTGTAGGTATTGATACAACGATCATTTTGATGTATAGAAAAAGGTCATGGGTTCAAAGGTCAAGGTCACAGATGCGAAACAATACCGAAATGGTTGGTTATCTCGAAAACTAAAACTTTTTGTATAGGCATGTATATTAGAATGTTGTAGGTATTGATACAGCGATCATTTTGATGTATAGAAAAAGGTCATGGGTTTAAAGGTCAAGGTCACAGATGCGAAACAATACCCAAATGGTTGATTATCTCGAAAACTATAAACTTTTTGTATAGGCATGTATATTAGAATGTTGTAGGTATTGATACAACGATCATTTGATGTATAGAAAAAGGTCATGGGTTCAAAGGTCAAGGTCACAG
This sequence comes from Anadara kagoshimensis, assembly GCA_021292105.1. Lineage (NCBI taxonomy): Eukaryota > Metazoa > Mollusca > Bivalvia > Arcoida > Arcidae > Anadara > Anadara kagoshimensis. The sequence continues at coordinate 48,300,056 of CM037859.1, read as the reverse complement.
ATGTGAAACAATACTGAAATGGTTAATTATCTCGAAAACTATTAACTTTTTGTATAGGCATGTATATTAGAATGTTGTAGGTATTGATACAACGGTCATTTTGATGTATAGAAAAAGGTCATGGGGTCAAAGGTCAAGGTCACAGATGCGAAACAATACCGAAATGGTTAATTATCACGAAAACTATAAACTTTTGGTATAGGCATGTATATTAGAATGTTGTAGGTATTGATACAACGATCATTTTGATGTATAGAAAAAGGTCATGGGTTCAAAGGTCAAGGTCACAGATGCAAAACAATACTGAAATGGTTGATTATCTCGAAAACTATAAACTTTTTGTATAGGCATGTATATTAGAATGTTGTAGGTATTGATACAACGATCATTTTGATGTATAGAAAAAGGTCATGGGGTCAAAGGTCAAGGTCACAGATGCAAAACAATACTGAAATGGTTAATTATCTCGAAAACTATAAACTTTTTGTATAGGAATGTATATTAGAATGTTGTAGGTATTGATACAATGGTTATCATGATGTAAAGAAAAAAGTCATTGGGGTTTAGTACTTATGTTTTCTTTAAATCTATCAGCCAGCCATTAGTTATCAGGTGAGCGTATCAGGCCCATGGGCCTCTTGTTTTCAGTTGATACGGAGTTTCCTCTGGTTCCTGGACCTGTCACTTATTATATATGAAAAAAATCTTGTCTGGGGTGTAATATACCATTCAAAGTATTTAAATAATATTGTATGTTAAAACATCTTAAGCAAATAATTGCTTCAGGAACTATTTTTACACGCCTACAAATGTTAAGTCAACGTTGTATAAAACTAGTTTAATTTATATAATCCCATCTTCTTCAGATTTCAAAATTCAAGTCTCGTGATACAGCAAAGCTGTTTTTATCTGCATATTGTCTGACGGAAAAGTTAGTTATACTTTTAAACGTTACGCAGATTTTTTATTCCAGGGTGTGAATTGATTACAAATGTTTACCTAAAAAGGTCACACGATACTGCGAAGCATAACAATGTGTTCAGAGAACACTAACCCCCCTCCAATGGTAAACATCAGTGAATTCCAAAGTGAAATATGTTTTTATTGACCACTGGTTGTAAAATAAGTGGGGTGGTTGAGCCATTTAATAGATTGAAAACCACGCCAAAGAATTAAATACTTAGGCTATAAATGCATCTTATTTACATAAATATCACGCAAACTAAAAATTTAACGGAAAACCTGTTACATATATTATTAATGCCCAAGGGTTATATTTTCCATGTTAAATGACCATATATAGGTTTTTGCTATTTATAGTAATGGTGGCCATCTTGGATGTGTTATAAGGCTGTCGAGCAATCCCATATCACTCACTAACATAATAAATCAACTGGCCCCGGTTTCACAATCTTTCCTTAGCTAAGATTTTCCTTAACTTAAACCTTGCAAAATTTCAAATCTTTATAATTTTGTTAACTTTGAAGATATGGAGGAATTTAAGGTGTCATTTTAAGATCACTTCTAGATTAAAACATTTGCATTTAGTTTTTACAAAAATATTCACCAGTAGTTCCAAAAAGGGATTATTAAAAATTGCAAAAATTTAAGTTAAGGAAAATCTTAGCTAAGGAATGATTGTGAAACCGGGGCCTGACCAAGTTTCAGCTCAATCGGATATACTGTTTTCTTTCAAATGCATGGACACTATATTATTCATGAACAATCACGCAAACGCGCACAGCGGTATTGCTTTATATCCCCCTCACCCCTAAGGGCGGGGGGATAATCAAAGAAGCAAACCATTATACTGCCCAAACAAAATATGTCATTCTCGTTTGCAGAAATCTGTTGTCAATCAAAACATGTCAAAAAAAACCTATGTGATCAACATTGCATAATCCCGACCAAGGAATTACTAAAGCCAGAATAAAATTTAGCATCATTTGATAAACTACCACTTAGAATCTATCTATTTATTGACTGGGATTTTAGAGTTTCTTTGAAAATTGGAGATTAGGGTTAATCCAACAAGGTGTCCTTCTCACGTAAAACTGTGGTTATGCACTAGGTTGGTGGTGAACAGAAACGCTAACCACTGCACCACATGGTCACTAAAATCCAATTGTAATTCTAATTTGTTGAATTATTTTCAAAAAAAGAAGAAAAAATAAGAAAAAAGTTTTTCCCTTCGCAAATAGTTGGAAAATCACTAAATAATTGTAATTTATTTTATATCAATGCATTCGGAATATTTTTTTCCATTCTCAATAAAACAGGATTTTGAATATGCTCTAAGAATAAAATGGTTGGAAACATAAAATTAATAAATAAATGTTTGACAGTTTATCCGAGACTATAATTTTATTTTTTTACGTTTATCTTACAGTGGCGTTACGATTACGTCACAACTTAAGGAACATCTGCGTGTAAAAGTTACCATAGCGACTATACTTTCACCTGTGCCAAACGTATACTTCAAAAAATCCCTATTTCTTTCACAATTATTATTTTGAATACGTATCAACCGGGGGACATGATCAGAGGTAAATTACACACGATGCTGTTGATTTTTACAAATAATCTCAGAAAACACACCATCAGATGCCACAAACCCTTGATCACATTAACTGTTTGGGCAATGTGCACCAATGTCTGCATAAATACGCATTCATATTGCTTTGAGAAAGGTTAGTCAAATCTTTTATATGCGTTTAAAGTACCAATAAAGTACACGTATACAATAATTGGTGTTTTTGAATAAATATATGTACACATTACAAAATTGTGACTGAAATAAAAATGATTAATACTACAATCAAGAATATTTCACTTAAAATTAACTATATGATGATGATGATTATTATTATGCATGTATTTGTCTTTAGCTCTGGTGCGAATGCAGTCCAACTAAAAGCTTTAATGACATTTCACTTGCCAAGGATATTGGTTTTCTCTAAGAGTACCACGGTTTTCCCCATCATTTCTAAGCTGATCGCCCCAATAGAAGAGAAAAATGTTTAACAGCATTCAACCAACCAAACACCATGTATTGCGATCCTTATGATTTAATATCAGGTATATATGGTTCATAAAACAATGGTAGGTGCATATAGTCGGACCTGTTGAAAGTTTAACAGTTAGTAAGGAAAAGAAACAGAAGTTGGCCTGCCGTCTGACCGAGTAATTCATAACCCTTGGTCGAAAAGCAAGCGAGATATTTAACCAATTCTTTAGCTTTGTGTTAAACTTTCGACAGGTATGTACGACTGTAGGTCAAGCGTCGTGACCCTATAACAAAACCTTACATGTATGCGAGGGGGGATTACAAGTCAGCTTCACTGACAGTTCTAGTTGGTACTGGACATTAGAAGGTAGTAACCGTTGTAATGAAGAATTTTCATCCGGGGTTCATTTTTCAACGTTGAATACCTTTCGCCAAGATTACGCTTATATAACCGCGGCAAAAAATTGTTTAAAAATGCATGTGCCATGTTATTTTAAAAGTGGTATTGAGACTATTTTGCTTACTATTGTCATATACCACTTTTTAAATGTATTTTATGCTTAACTTTAAAAAGTGGTATATGACACTATTTACCAGTATATTGATTCAATGTATCATTAAGTTAATGGTTACTAAATTATCTTACTGACATCCGTATATAAAACCTTTTGAACAAACTGAAAAATATGGACCTAGCATAAGATAAGCTTATTAGTTGTTTAATCAGTGGTTTCAATATACGTGGGTCCTATAAGCTTTTGTGATGATATCTATTAATGGGATATGTGTTCTTAATGTCCGTTTCATTAGTTTGTCGTCATTCGGGTCACGCTTTATTACGCTTTTTTAAACTTTCGTACAACTGTATGCATTTTGTAATTATAAAATTATCTAATTTTTTAAACTTTCGTACAACTGTATGCATTTAGTAATTATAAAATTATCTAAAACACACTTGTTTGTCAAAAAGTTCGGGTATATCAGATATTTTACAGTGGTCCCGTTTTCTCTAAATATTTATGCTTTTTTTCACACGTTTACTGAAAGTTCTCTATTTTAAAATTTTGAGTATGTTGAAGTTACTGTTTGGTTATTAATGAAAACCCAATTGTAATTGACAACCACTATCTTGTGTATGGGACCATAATTTCCTAAAACGTTTTTTTTATTTTTTTATGAACACTATATGCATTTTAAATTTGCAGAGGGAAATGTTTTGTACAAGAAGGTCAATGTTTAAATGTTCAAGTACCACAATCGCTTCTTGAACATTCATTATTATGCACGTCATATCAATGTCGTGTCGTTTAGCCATTGGTCTTGGGCATGCAAGTGATGTCTTGTATATGTTGTGAATTATTGCTTCTGCTGGTTCTTTTTAACTTCGCCAGTTTCAGCCGTCAATTCTCTTTCGTTAGTTTAATATTTTACATTGCACGTAACGGTGCTTTAATTTATTTAATTTTTTCAATTTATATTAACTGTCAATGGGTCTCTATTTGAAAAAAAATGTCAGGAAAAAGTTATTTGTAACTTTTTCAGTGATTCTACTTTTGAGCAAAAAATCAAATTGACTTATATAATTCCCAGAAATTATTCAGAATTTTTATGAAAATATTTCGAACACATTGGTATTTCTGGAAATAGTGGTCTAACAAACTATAACTTTTTATGTAATTATTGTGATTAATGAATAGTTTAACACAGTCGGTTTCCATGAGAATTCCTCAATATTTTGTAGGAACACTATGTATTGGAGTTTAACGCCCCAGTCAAGATTCTTTAGTTTATATCGAGGCGGTTATTCAAGAAATGGTAGAGTACAAACGGAGTGCCAAAAGAAAACCAATGACTCTGCAAGCTACAAACTTCCTCGCACTAGAATCTGTCCCGATTGGGATTCGAACATTGGCTGTGAGGCAATGCGTCAAGTATTGTGAAATTATGAAACGTAATTTTTTTTGAAGACGTTGAAAAGCTACCCAAAGTTATAAAATATATTTTACCAAATTAAGCTAAGGAAATACTTTGCATGAGGGAGTATACCTTAGTTTTAGAGAAATTTTAACTTGCAAGAAATTTAGACAATTATAGTATATTTCTGACAATAATACGAAATTATTGCCTACTGAGTTTGTGATATCCTCGGGGCACCAGCCACCAGCAGAGATATCGGCTCAGGAGTTTAAATTACATATACCAGCTTTACCTAATTCTTAATTCAACACAACTGGTCTCAATTTTCAACGTTGAAAAATGAGCCCTCCCTCGGTCAAAGTTATTCATTACCTCGACATTCCAGTACCAAGTTTTTGCATCTTTTTAATTGTAGTTGTAGACTTGCTTTGGAAGACAGAAATGCTTATCATGTTATCAAATAATTCGAACCCGAAGATACACATACATTGTGATGCGAGATTTGCAACAAAACCTTTCGTACTCAGTCATGTGAGTCTACACACATGCGTTGTCACAAGGATGCTTCATCAAAAAGCAAATGTATAGCATTATCACAAGTTCGTGGTTGTGTCTAAGAAGAATGACTTTTTGTAAATATTTTGGCTTGCGTTTAGGGGTTAAGCAAGAGACTAGTCTTTTGTTTGGCATATTGTCTGAAACACAAAAGTTTTCTATTTGAACCATATACAATATATACCTGAAAAAATCAATAATAATATTAACTTATTTTCTAATATAACCTCGAAATACTACTAACAAGGCATATAGAAATAGGTGAATTGCAAACATGTTTTATTCCCGTGGACTGCTGTTAAACATTATTTTACTTATGTTGGGGCAATCAGCTTAGGAATAAGAGGAACCGAAGTACTCTAGGGGAAAATAACATATCCTCGGCAAGCGAAATGTCAGTTTCATTCACTAGAAATGCTTTGCATGGGATTCACAAAAAGGCACAGAATTCGCACTCGAACTGAAATTATAATAATGATAATACATGCAGTAATAATCATCATTATTTAGTTTATCTCCATATATAGATTCCTAATCTGGAAGATGAAAGTAAAACAGCAGCATGCTGAGAGCATATGTATGCCGAGACACAATTAAATGTTCTTGATTGTGATGTTATTTTATTGAAAAAAACCCGATCTATTTAAGTCACAATTTTGTAATGTGTACATATATTTATTCAAAAACATCAATTATTATATACGTGTACTTTATTGGTAACCTCAAACGCATATAAAAGATTTGACTAACCTTTCTCAAAGCAATATGAATGCGTATTTATGCAGACATTGCTGCACATTGCCAAACAGTTAATGTGATCAAGCGTTTGTGGTGTGTTTTCTGAAATTATTTGTAAAAATCAACAGCATCGTTTTGAATTTACCTCCGATCATGTCCCCCGGGCGATTCCAAAATCAAGTTCCCCGGTTGATACATATTTTAAATACTAACTGTGAAAGAAATAGGTGGTTTTGAGGTATAAGTTTGGTACAGATGAAAGTATAGATGATATTTCATATACCGAATGCAAAATTTGCATTGTGTAGACATCCAAGTGTACACACTACCACGTTTTGTATTGAAAAATGCTTCGTAGTCCGCACCAGCAAACATGGCAGGGGTAAAGTAGTATTTATGACCTTATTTTATACCAAATCTTAGATGTATTGCCTCACAAACATATCGTAATGTTCTGTGAGGCATAAATTATGACCGAAATTTGTTATTTTGGTACAAAACGAAAGCATTTTGAACCCACCTGTCTGAATTTCCCGCTTCAAATTATGTCCCCCGATATAACATAATCATGTCCCCCTAATGCGAAGCAGTACACGGTGATGCATGCCTTTATTCAAATTATTTTCACTGGTGACCATTCATGTACATACTGAACCAAGGGTAAAGCTAACATTCAGTGGCATAGCTAGATGAAAATGAATGTGCATTCAACAAATCACGAGACGCATTCTCCCGCTCTCTGGGAAGAAACTTTGATCACTTTATACATTTCAAAATATAACATTCTTTAATTAATTACAATGTTAGAAAACGGAAAAAATGAGTTTCCCCATCTAGAGCTTTTAACCACAGGTACATCTATCAAATTGCAACATTTTGTGAAAATTCAAAAATCCTTAGGGGTAGAAAGGGTCTATCAAAACCTCAAAACGACCATATCCCCTTTTGTTATGTGATTTTGTAAGAGTCTGTTACGTTTGAAGTGGCATACACGGAGAAAAATAAGATTCCCCATCCAGGGCTTTTAACCACCGGTACATCTATCTAATTGCAGTATTTAGGGAAAATTTTAGGAACCCTAGAGGTGTAGAACGGGTCTAACATGAGCTCAAAAGGACCATACCACCCTCTTGATATGTCATTTCGTAAGAACTTGATAAGGTTGAAGTGGCATACACGGAGAAAAAGGAGTTTCCCAATCTAGGGCTTTTAACCACAGGTAAATCTATCCAATTGCAACATTTGGCGAAAATTTCAAGAACCCTAGAGGGGTAGAAAGGGTTTATCAAGAGCTCAGAAGAACCATACCCTCTTTGATATGTCATTTCGTAAGGAACTGTTACCGTTGAAGTGACTTACACTGAGAAAAATGATTTTCCCATCTAGGGATTTTAACAGGGTTCCCACCACCTTTCAAGAAATGAAGTCTAGAATGCCTTTTTACTGACCAATTTTTCAATATAATTACACTAAAAATCACTTTCTGTAAATTCACCATTTGAACTTCAACAAACAGAATACAAGTTTTATTCTTGCATAATACTTAAAAAACTTGTGTAACTGTAACAGTCAATATAATACAAAACACTAAAACTATTCTAATTCAATTTCAAAAACTTTCTTACAGCTTCCTGTACTACTGTCTGCTCATCATAACAATCCGTTTTGGATTGGTATGAAATATGCATTCTAGATTCCACATTAACACTGTTTCTTCTATTTGTAGAAGCATTGATATGATTGTTTTGAATAGAAAAACCTCGCTCATAAGAGACATATGTGAGAGGCACAGTCATCAAGATTGCTGCCAGTGTACAGAAGTATGGAAAATTCTCCGTGTACTCAGACATAAGTTTCAAGCAAAGATTCCCTATTTACATTTATAAAGAATTTAAATGGAGAAAAGTTTCTTGTCGTTTGTTGAGAATCAATCAAAGTATTAGGCCGACTAGTGAAATAATCAATCACTCTTATTAAGTGAATCATGACCATAAGTTGAAATATCATTGTGACCTAAAGGCAGTAGTCTGGGACAAAACATTTTGTAGAGATCCCGCAGTATTTGCATATCATGTTCAGGAAATCTTTCATTAAATTGCTGCAGGATGTTTGTAATAAAGTTTTTTTTCAAATTATGAAATGTCAGTCTGTCTCTTAGACTACTTGTCGGGCCAATACCCTGATACTCATCTGAACCATCAATATCATCATTCAGATTTACAACAGTTTCACGATTAATGCTTGGGTTGCTAAATGACTTGAGAGTGTCCATTGTAGATGTGATCATACTTGTTACTTGATCAATATTAATGACTTCTTTTTGGAAAGCCTTAGAAAGGTTACAGATTATTTCTAAGATGTCTTTTAAAAGACATAATGTTGATATAAATTTGTATGTTTTCATTTCCCTAAGCATTCCCCTAGTTTTCTGTGCACCTTCACTTTGTGGATTTGTTGCAATTTCATGTATTAGACTTAACATAAGACAACCCCAACTTTCATGGCATGCTATTACAGCATCTTGCAGAGACAGCCATCTAACCTGTGTAGGTTTTTTTAACCTTCTCACTTTTTCTCTCATTAAACTTTTTAGTTCTTTGAGCTTATTGTATCGGGTTGCAGAGAATTCATAAAAGTTGTAAATGCCAATCAGCATCTCTTGAACTCTTGATAAATATGGAACATGTTTAGCTGCCCAGTAAGAACCAGAGCAACACGATGTGCAGCACACCATATGTGTATTATTTTATTATTAGCTTGCTGATATCTTACCCCAACCCAGAAATTCTACCTGTCATAACTGAAGCCCCATCGCTTCCGAAACCTGAAATTTTTTGCAGAGGAATACCATTTGTGTCAAGGCAATTCACAATAGCATTATACACAGTTTCTGATTTACCATCTGGTACGGTACTTCAATGTTGCAACAAAATCCAATGTGAATGTTATTATGAATAATTTTACAAAACAATATAAGTTTTTAGTAGTAGCAATATCTGAAAATTCATCAGTAATTATTCCAATATAGGGACTGTTTTTAATCCGCACAACAGCCATCTCTTTCAAAACGTCAGCCAAGCATCTCTGCATGTCCGAGGGGGCCTGGTGATTTGTATAGATCCCGTTTCCATCACTGAGTACTGAAGCTTCATTGGACAGCTGAAAAATGACAGGAACTGGGAATTGATTTACTCTGTATAAATTGTTATATTAATTTATCTCAAAACAAACAATTTAACATCAGTACATATACAATGAAATATTTGAAATTAAATAACAATACATAATTGCAAATAAATACTTTGGGTCGAATTATTTTTACCATTTTTCCGAATGACAAATTATGTTCCTTTCACATCCCAAGAGAATATTTGTGTGGTAACGTTGCCATTTGTGATTTTAACAGGAAAAAAAAGTATAAAATGTTTTTGTAAGAATTAAAGACAGTATTAAAAGTTTGAAAATTACCTACCTGGAGATCGATTAGACTTAAAAAATTCCTGGTTGTGATGTTTTCCTTGGCCATCCATAGTGCGGTTTTCAGTTGTGACTGAACAATCGGCATTACTCTCATGCGGACACATTTTTTGCAGCAGTGAGTCATAAAATTTTGTTGAGCTTTGTTTTGATTTGCCTTAATATGATCTGAGGTGGTTTGATGTCTAACAAGGGCTGATCGCTGATAATTTGTACAACCCGAAACAAAAATGTTACTAAATTTAAACTGTTCACATACACTACAAAACATAATCCCGTCAGTGTATCTTAGCCAGCTAAAATTCGACAGCCATCCCGATTGAAAGTTTTTTTAACGTTTCTTGTCACCAGGAGCTTGTGGATTGCTTGCTGTCTGACTCGTTGGCGCTGAAGCCGAATGAGAAACATGTGCTGCGATATTTAAATTCCACACGCGTGACAACGGTTTTTACGTCGCCATATTGTTATACCTAGCTACTGTTTAACCTGTTGTAAAATTCCGCCTTACATACATGTTGGCGCCCTTAATAAATCGTGACTAAGATAGGTTTTGGTATCAAATCTTTCCTGTATTGACCAATATTTCGATTACGTCTTCGATTAGGAAGTAAAGAAACAAACATGTACAGTTGTAATACCGAGTTTCATTGTTGAAAATTAAAATTTAATTTCCCCATGTAGCGTGAATGCATGTATTATAATGATTTTTTGGCGTGCATCAACAAAAATTAGCGTGAATCACGTAAATTTTGGCGTAAATGGGAACCCTCACTACAGACACGTACACTACATCCACCACCATACCCGTTTTGTATATAACATACTACACACCCGTACACTACATCCACCACCATACTCGTGATGTATATCACATACTACAGACCTGTACACTACATCCACCACCATAAACTCGTGTTGTATATAACATACTACAGACTCGTACACTACATCCACAACCGTACTCGTGTTGTATAAACCAGACTAAAGACTCGTACACTACACCCACCACCGTACTCGTGTTGTATATAACATACTACAGACCTGTATACTACATCCACCACCATACTCGTAATGTATATCACATACTACAGACCTGTACACTACATCCACTACCATACTCGTGTTGTATATGACATACTACAGACTCGTACACTACATCCACCACCGTGCTCATGTTGTATATAACAGACTACAGACTCGTACACTACATCCACCACCGTACTCGTGTTGTATATAACATACTACAGACCTGTATACTACATCCACCACCATACTCGTGTTGTATATGACATACTACACACCGATATACTACATCCACCACCGTACTCGTGTTGTATATAACATATTTATATCTGTATGCTGAGTTGAATGATTTGGCGACAATCTTCTCTCCAGATTTAACAAGGTTCTGCATACATTCTGCTTCAGAAGAATAAAGAAAGAAATCAGAAAGCAATGTTGTACAACAGTTTGTACCCATTGGTATACCGTTTGTTTGCTGAAAAACTATATTACCAAGTAAAACAAAGCAAAACAAATATTTCATCTATCAAAAACTCCAACATTTTGTTAGTGGTATGTTTAGTATATTTTTGTTTAGAATCCGTTTGATACTAGACAAAATAACCCGAATCCCTGTTCAGCACCAGATATTTGTATCTTGGCTTACCGTTTTTGTAAAAGAAAGACAATTGAATCAAGGTAGAATCTCTTACAACTAAGTAGGCTGCTTGCAAAAAAATTGTTAGCTCATGGATATTGCAAGCCTAGGCTTAACAAGGCCCTCAAAAAGTTTTATGGCCTTCATCACAGTATTTGTCTCTGTGTCCAGGATTGCCCATGATATATTTGATGTCTCATAGTTCCATGTTCCTTTCACATAATTTGATTACACACGTGACGGGTGTAGCTAGCTAAACAGGAGGTGCTTACCCTTCCGGAGCACCCTGCCTCATTTCCCTGGTGGAAGTTCACGTGTATAACCTAACTTGTCAGTTCCAAAGTTTTTACTTTGCTTCTGGATTGTGATTTGGATATGGATTAGTATGTTTGTTTTTGATTGCAAACGAGAATAATGTTGTTAGAAGCCTTATCAGCTGTGACAACAACATATTTGTTGTGTATATCTGTTAGAATTGTCTTGATTTCTGGATCTTTGACTACTGAAGACGGTATAGTACTCATAGACCCTTTTAGTTTGACAATCCTAGATTTAACGAAAGATCTCACAACCTTTATCCAGTCGGATACGGTATCAAGCTCAACATCTAATTTAGCCCAACGTCTAGCGTACTCTTCAACAGAATCCATGAGAAGTCTGAAATTCTGTCCCCAAGTAAAAGGTTTAGCTTCTATATATATTAATGACCTTTTGAAAGTAAAGATCTTAACTTAATTATGAAATTTCAACCCTGCAATGTTTGTTTATAATTAAATATTTTAGATGCAATAGTTTTATTGTAGGAGTAGAGAACTAGAGGTGGCGAGTTAATTTTGAAATAAGCAGGAACTTTAGATTGTACTTGTTTATTTTAAAGAATATTAAAAATGTGTATAGCATCTATGTGATAAATCACATAATAATTCTTAGTAAATTGTTAATAGTTAATATCACATAAAATGTGACTCAGGATTAGAATGTTTGTTTCCGTTTACAATAAACAGATTCATGAAAGATGTCTATTGGAAATTAATTAATTTGTTTTTCTTCTCTATAGCACTTTGAATATCTTTGCTTAAAGTTGCCATGCAGGTTTTTTCATCTTCCTCATATGATATATTTTTCAGCAGCTGCATTGTAAATACAAGTGTTTCTTGAAAAAGGACATATTCTATGTATTCCATAGCCATCCTGTAATATAAAAATCTTAAAATGACAATATATAAGATAAAATCCTATTGGTATCTTAAATGTTTTTATGTATTAATGTAACTTTTCGACAAAAATGAAGTTTTCACTGTTAAGCATAGACAGAATACTTGATAATAGAATAATATGTAAGAAATGAAGCTGAAACTGCAATTTATAGCATAAGTAAACAAGCAAATATCATTTCCTGCAAGTTAAAATTTGAAATTTCTCAAAAACTAAGGTATACACCCTCATGCAAAGTATTTCCTTAGCTTAATTTGGTAATATATATTTTGGCCCTTTAGGTAACTTTTCAACATCTTCAAAATAATTTTGGTTTCATAACTTTGGTCCAAGCACTACTGATGAGGAATTGTATTCCGAAACGGCCGTCTAGTGCTGTAAAATTAAAACTGGTATAATATGTAATGTGAAGATTGGAATCAAAACTATTATTTCGAATATGTATGAAATGTATGTATAGAACATGCATCTGGGTATAACATCTCAATAATTTATAAAGCATTATTTAATTTCAGATGCACATTTCATACACAAATATTGACAAGTGTTTTCGATTTGTGTTAGTTTGTATGAATTAAAAAAGTGGTGTATTTAATGTAATATGTTTTTAAATGGATCTGTTTTTTGTGGGTTTTTTTTTTTTTTTTTTTTTTTTTTTTGCGGTATTAGTCAGGTGTAATTTCGCTTCCAGATATTGTGCCTAGATACGAAGGGAGGTCAAAAAGTTCATAGAACGGGGTATATATTGCCGCAACAAACCATACATTTTATTATTATTTTTTTAATATAGTCCCCATTTACCCCCATGCACTTAGCCCACTTTTCTTTCAGACTCTCTATACCTTTGAAATAGAAGTCTTCGGTTTGTTCCTGAAACCATGCCTCTGTGGCAGCCTTAAGTTCATCATCATCAGGAACTCTGATTCCCCGTAAATGGGATTTCAAATTTCTAAATAGGAAATAATCACTGGGTGCCAAATCAGGGCTGTAGGGTGGTTGATTAGGTTGTTCGAACTTGCAATCACGAATCGCTGCTTGTGCAATCCTTGACTTGTGCACAGGGGCATTGTCGTCAAGAAGCAAAACCCTCGGCTCAACTTTCCCATCCTTTTTAATTTAATACCAGCTTTCAGCTGCTTCATTAGATCAGCATAGTAAGCCCCAGTGATAGAGATTCCAGCAGGTTTATAATTGATTAACAGAACACCCTAAGAATTCCAAAACATAGTGGCCATGACTTTGCCAGCTGATGGTTGGGTTTTTAATTTCTTTGGTGGGGGTGAGCCAGGGTGCTTCCATTGAATGGGCTTTTCTTGGTTTCTGGGTCCGGTCCCAATGATGAATACACGTTTCATCACCAGTTACTAAACGTATATGGAAGCTCTTCGGGTTATCATTATAAATGTCAAGAAGCTCCCGACTTGACTGGGGTCTTTGGAAGCGATCCTGCACATTAAGGTTTCTGGGGACCCATCTTGCGAATACTATTGACATCACAAGATGCTCGTGGATATCCGTGTATACACTTCCATGTGAAATGCCACACTCCCTAGCTGTGTAATCAATTCTAATTCGACGATTATTCATGATGAGGGTCTCCACAGACGTGACAATTTCCTTTGTGATGGCATTAGCTGGCCGACCTGACCGTGGGTCATCCTTCAGTTAGGTGCGCCCACGTTTAAATTCAGCTGACCATTTTGCCACTGTGGAATAGGCAGGACCACTGTCACCTTACACTTCGGCCATTCGCCAGTGAATTTCTTTGGCATTTGACCCCTCTTCTGTGCGGAACTTTATTACTTGCTGTCCTAAACTCAACATTTTGATTTTTCATCATTGCTCGATGGTCACCAACTTTGAATGCTTTTGAGAATTACACAAATATGTTGTGACAAATAAACTTAATATGTTTAAAATGGCGGAATGTTGTGTTGTCTAAATAAGTAAAGAAAATGTGTATTACGCTTGGCTGAATACGCTGTTCTATGAACTTTCTGACTTCCCCTCGTAATTGCAATGCTAAATTTGGTTCACAGGCTTGATACAGAATTGGCTAAACGAATAAGGAAGTCAAATGTCAAACGAATGAGATATCTACAGGTTACTAGTAGTATCTGATAAATTTATTGACTTCTTTATATATGCTAAACAACTTAGTTTATTTGAATATTACATTATATTATCCTATATACCATTGTTCACAACTTTTTCTTTTCAGACGTCCAGCTGTACCCTTTACCATTGGTATAAGACAGACCTGTAAATATAATGATCCTAACGATTAAATTTTATCGATTTTAATTGATTCCTGATGAAGATAAGTACAAATAAAATAATCCATTAACTGAAGTGCATTACTTCAAATCTTTCAAGGACGCAAAAGAAAACTTGTCCATCTTTGTTTACTGTAATAATAAATATTCATTTTATTTTAATATTATAGACATGAAAATAAATTTTCTTGTTATATATAACACGAGTATGGTGGTGGATGTAATGTACAGGTCTGTAGTATGTTATATATTACACGATTATGATGGTGGATGTAGTGTACAGGCCTGTAGTATGTTATATATAGCACGAATATGGTGGTGGATGTAGTGTACAGGTCTGTAGTACTGTAGTATGTTATATATGACACGAGTATGGTGGTGGATCTAGTGTACAAGTCTGTAGTATGTTATATATAACACAAGTGTGGTTGTGGA
This sequence comes from Anadara kagoshimensis, assembly GCA_021292105.1. Taxonomy (NCBI): domain Eukaryota; kingdom Metazoa; phylum Mollusca; class Bivalvia; order Arcoida; family Arcidae; genus Anadara; species Anadara kagoshimensis. The sequence continues at coordinate 48,284,776 of CM037859.1, read as the reverse complement.
TGTAGTTTACAGGTCTGTAGTATGTTATATATAACACGAGTATGGTGGTGGATCTAGTGTACATGCCTGTAGTTTGTTATATATAACACGAGTCTGGTGGTGGATGTAGTGTACGGGCCTGTAGTATGTTATATATGACACGGGTATGGTGGTGGATGTAGAGTATAGGTCTGTAGTGTGTTATATATAACACGGGTATGGTGGTGGATGTAGTGTACGGGCCGTAGTAGTATGTTATGTATAACACGGGTATGGTGGTGGATGTAGTGTACAGGTCTGTAGTATGTTATATATAACACGAGTATGCTTGTGGATCAAGTGTACATGCCTGTAGTTTGTTATATATAGCACGAGTCTGGTGGTGGATGTAGTGTACAGGTCTGTAGTATGTTATATATAACACGGGTATGGTGGTGGATGTAGTGTACAGGTCTGTAGTATGTTATATATAACACGGGTACTGTGGTGGATGTAGTATACGGGTCTGTAGTATGTTATATACAAGACGAGTATGGTGGTGGATGTAGTGTTCATGTATGTAATATGTCATATACACCACGAGTATGGTGGTAGATGTAGTGTACACGTATGTAATATGTCATATACACCACGAGTATGGTGGTGGATGTAGTGTACATGTATGTAATATGTCATAAACCACGAGTATGGTGGTGGATATAATGTACAGTATGTAATATGTCATACACCACTACTATGGTGGTGGATGTAGTGTATATGTATGTAATATGTCATACACCACGAGTAGGGTGGTGGATGTAGTGTACATGTATGTAGTATGTTATATATAACACGAGTATGGTGGTGGATGTAGTGTACATGTATGTTATATGTCATATATACTACGAGTAAGGTGGTGGATGTAGTGTACATGCATGTAATATGTTGAATATAACACGAGTATGGTGGTGGATGTAGTGGATGACGTAATATCCATGTCCAAGAACTCCTTGTCCAAAAATTAAGTGACAAAATATGAAAAATGCTTACCATGTACGTATTGCATATAATATTAATTTAAGCCTACGCTTAACATGCACATTCCTTTCCAAAATTCTTCAAAATGAACAAATTCTGCTTTCCAGTTCTTCGCAACAACGTAAAAAATCTTCCATCTGAGAAGGAATCTGTTGTGCACAACGTTACAAAAATGTACGTCATATGCGAAGTTATGACGTCACAAATGTGTGACATCTCAAATATTCTTTAATTTTAACTGCGACAACTGCTAGCTCTATTTAATTTGTGAAATTATCTTTAATCGCTATATATACGACATATTCGCTCTGATGTCAAAAATAATCAGTGTTTTTAGTTTTCTGATATTCTGTTTGGAGTTCAAAGCTAGAAATTTCATAAAATAAGTTTAAGTGGCGATATGATGTAAAGTAATTACATTTAAAAATGAAAAAAGTTACTAGTATTTCTTCATTCTTCTGCCGTCCTGGTATGAAACTTTTCAAAAGATTCTCCAACGAAGTCACATTCTGCATACTGGTTCCGGACACCAAATATTTACTTTTGGTCGACATCAGTGAAAATTATTTTATTTTCTTATCTAGATCTATATAATCCTTTAAAATGTTATGCCATCTGACATAAATAGTAACGAAGTCATAAAATTGTAAGATTGTAATATTTCAAGGCTTACTTGGGTGTTAATAAACAGAAAATTGAAACAAAATACCTATGGACCTTACTGCTCACCTGAAAACATTTAAAAATTACTGAAATTTTAGGGGCAACAACACCTTCGTTGATTATTATACACAAAATTTGCTACGAAGTTAGATCTTAGCATGTTGATTATTTTTGAAACTTGGTGTTGTTACCTATTTATAATACTCTTTAAAAATATGGTCAAAAACACAAAATCGCAAAAAATTATATTCCAGGGGTAACAACTCCTCTATGGATCATCGTATTATTACAAACATTGCTATAATAATTTAGTTTGTCATGTTCATTATTTTTAATCTCTTTTTTATATAACACTAATAGTTTTCTAGTAAATGGCCACAAAACCAGCACAATTTGCGAAAAAAATAAAGTATTTTTCAGGGGCAATAACTCTGTAAAAGGGGGTTTGATATTTTTGAAATCAAAAGATCTGGCATTCCGGTCAGCCTTTGTCTCGGGTGGCCTGGCGCAGACCTGTTTACTATTACGATTTTGGTGCAATTTCTACACTTTTCATGTCTAAAATACGCTGTTACGCACGCCAGCACCATATTACGCTCCTGAACAAAATCCGGAAATTTTACCAGTTTTCGTTTCCAATTGTCATACTAGACACTCCTTGATTTACTGCCCTTGATCTTTTACATGTACTGTGTGTACAAATGGTCAATTGCGACTAAATTTACGTTGATTAGTGTTTAACAATGGCTGAAAAACGTGCACATGAGGATGAACTTCATGTTGAAGAACAAGATAATAAAAGACAATGTATCTATACAAAGCAACGGCACAAGACCGAATATAATGCGCTATGGCCATTTTTAGGACCATCTACGAAGGGCGAAATTTACTGTGCCATGTATAATTCCGACTTTTCCTGCGCCCACTCGGGAAAGTATTACTTGAAAACACATCCAGACGAAATTGCACAAGGATTTTGATAAAACAAAACTGAGTCAGAATTCGATAAAAATATGTTTGAGAAGATCGAAAAAAAGAATCCAGTGGAAAAAACATTTAGAAGGCAGGTGACGGCTGCCTAAACCAAAAATGAAAATGTGTGAATTAATTTGTGAATTGATTATACATGTATGTAAACATACAGTTCTGTTTTTCCATGTCTTTTATGACTATATAATAAACGATTTACTCAAATCTATATTATTAGTAGTAATATTATCATTTCCAGACAACGTTTAATGCATTACACTTTCAGCCCAAAAATTACACTTATTTTAGATTTTCCTCTCCGATTACACTTTGTCAAAAAAAAAGGTAAACAGGTCTGCTGGCGGCAAAGGTCATTATGAAAAAAATGTATATATTTGACCCCTGGACAAAGTTCACATGTATAATTTAAGCCAGTTTTAAAGGATTTCGCTTTTAGTTTTGGATTGTAATTTGAACATAGGACTGTATGTTTCTGTTTAATTTAATGAATTAAGTATGACACATAACATGCTAAAACACTGATATATGTATTCTAGAGTGTGAATGAAATAGTTTACAACATTGAAACCTGTGTTTGCACCCAATGCTTAAGAATTCTTTTTTGTTTTGGAAGTAAATGTAACTACACTAGCCTTCCAAACCTGTTCTAAGGTGTGCTAAGCCATCACCGAGCAACTCTAAGCTGACTATTTGCTAAAAAGGTGAACTTGCACTACAAAATGTTGATGTGAAATTTGATATTCAACTGTAGACGGACAAACTGATTTAAAAAAAATCTAGGTGGTTGTCACACTAAAGATGCATGTTTTCCAGGACCATTAAGATAAGGTTTTCAGCGATCGGTATCAGAAAAGAAGCTCGGAACACGAAAAAGTTTTAAAATAAATTTTATGTAGCAGTTTAGTCTTATCATAAATAACCAAATAACGTATTTGAATATATTTCACATATGAAGAGATCGGAGTGTGAGGAGAATTATTAACAAAGAAAAAGCAGAAATTGGGTCTTTGGTTCCAAAAGATATAAGCACCCCCCGATTAGACCTGATCTCAGGTTGTGATCTCAAGGCAGAGATCTATGTAAATTGTAAAGGGGATTTAATGAATTTCATGTACACAATAAAATGGTGTTTTTTATATGAAAGTGGCATTAATTACTGGCGCTAAGTAAAACACCATGCTAATTGTATTTTAAAGTTTATAAATTAAAAGATACATTATAAATATAAAAATGATTGAATTTTGGAGAAATTAAACAAATTAGTGATTAAGAAAACACTTATAAATAATAAAAGGGAGATAATTTTGAAAATTATATAGATTCATATATCATTCCCGTCACACTCCTCCCTCCTTAAAGCACGAAATGTATGAAGTGTAAAAAAAAATTAAGGATTTTACGAATAAATAAATATAAATTTAACAAATATATAAATAGTTCATTCAATATAAATAAATCAATTTTGTAAACTCAATATGTAAATGAATAATAAATAATCTCATAATAAATAAAACAAATAGCATCAAAATGTCCTCTGAAATATTTAGAATGTAAAGAAGTCCATTATAACATGAAAGTAATAAAGTCCAATAAGAAAAATATTAACATGGCTGTCCCATTCTGTTCGAAATCAATATAAAAATATCTACATGTTTCCTGACCAGAAACTAAAGTAATCCTTTCCGTTGTTTTAATTGTTGCGTGAGCTTCAATTTATCTAGCTATCTTGGCTGCCTGTCGTCTTTTTCCCCTCGATTCATCCACTCTTTCCTGGAGTGTTTGTAACCTGTAAGGAACAATTCCTACTCCGGGATCTTGAAAAACATACTTGTTCGTCTTTCAATTTGTGTTTGGGACATGTGGATGATAACATCCACTTCAGACAGACTATGTTTAGCTTTGTAATGTTGTCTTAGCTTGGAGCCTTTGATAAACAACACTCCGCATATAATGCACTTGCTTAAAGATTTTATAGCTACATGAATGGCCGACCAATGGTTCATATACTTGTTGAATTTGATGAAATATTCTTCAAATCCATTTGCGTTACAAACTCCTCCTGATGAAGGGAATGTTGGACGAGTCAGATATTCATTTTGAAAAAAATCTTCAACTTCTTCCTTACAATCCAGTAAGTCATTCATTCTGAAAAAATGATTGTAAAAAAAATCTTGACTAGTTTCCATTGCATAAATATTTGTGCTATAAGCATATCATGTCTGAGGGTATGTATTTTTTTTTAAAAAAAAACATTTACTCAAATTTATCATATATGCTGCACTTGTAAACAACAATTAAAAGTATGAATAACAACACCGTTTTCAGTGTCTAGTCACTTTCCAAAAGGCAACATTATTGCTAATGCACTGATAAGGACACTGTTTCAGTGTCTGATAAAAAAAATATTTCATGACTGGTGATATAGTTCATTCCAATACTTTGTCTTTGTTTCAACTGATAATAGTTTCAACTGATTTCAGTTAATTTATCAAAATTATCAAAAACATTAATAAATAAACAACAAACTTCTATGTACATATGTACATTGGAGAAAAGAAGGTTATTCATCACACTCCAATCATGGTGAGTAAATTTTTGGACGTTTTACATTTCGGCCACGTCTCGTTGTATCAACTTCCTGTTGAGGCATGTAAACCAATTATCTGGTTGATTGCATCCTTCATAAGGTTTTAAATGGTCAACATGAACGTTTATAGGTAATTTATCTGAAATCCGCTGTATTTTGTAAATCACGGAAGAGATCTTTTGAATAACTAGATATGGTCCAGTCCAACCAAGTCCAAGTTTCTGATTACCTGTGGGTGGATACCAACACCAAACCCAGTTTCCGATTTCATAAACACGTTCCTTTAAGCCCCTTTCATAAGTGTTTTTCTGAGTTTTTGCAGCTTTCTGCAAATGATGATAAGCTGTTTCAAATGACTCATTCATTGAGTTTTTTAACCATTCTACATACTCAACTCTACAATAATCATCTGTTCCTGGAGGTGATCCAAACATAAGATCTATTGGGCACGATATTTCCCGGCCTATCATTAGTTTGTTTGGAGTAAACTTGGTACTTTCGTGTTCACTGGATCTGTAAGCCATAAGAAAGTATGGTAAATGGTCATCCTATTCGTTTCGATTATGGTTTACAAAAACTGCAAGCATGTTTTGCAATGTTCTATTGAATCTCTCGACAAGACCGTCTGATTGGGGACGATAGGGTGTTGTACGTGTTTTTTCGATTCCAAACTTATTACACAGTGTTTTGAATAATTCGGATTCGAATTCACGGCTTTGATCAGTATGTATCTGGCGAGGTGTTCCAAACCTACATATAAAATAGTTGACAAGTTTATCAGCAACTGTTAAGGCCGAATGTTCCGGTAGTGCATATGCTTCAGTCCACTTGGTAAAGTAATCGACCACCACCATGATGTATTCATTGCCATCTGCTGTTTGAGGTAGCAGTCCCATAATATCTATGGCAATTCTTTCTAATGGGGCGCCGGTTTCTGATTGCTTTAATGGGGATTTACCAATTCCAGGACCAGGTTTCCCTTGAGCACACTCATCACATTCTTTACACCATTGCCTGATATCAGACATTAAACCAACCCAGTAAAAGCGTCTTTTTATTGAATTGGTTGTTTTGTCTCTTCCCAAATGACCAGCTGTACGGCTCTTATGTAATTCGTTAAAAATTACTTTTCTTATCTGTAGTGGTACAACGAGTTTAAGTCTATTCGAATTATCAGATGCGTCACCATTTCTAAAGTGTAGAATATCTTCAACCAGTTGGATCTAAGGATTCCCAATGACTCCAAAGCAATTTTACTTCTGGTCCAGCCCCTGAAATAATAGATTTTGGAGGTTTGTTTACATGCTGATGTTTTAGTTCTATCATCGTCCGTATGTTATGATCATCAAGCTGTTGTTAAACCAATTCTTGATGTGTCCATACAGGTAACCAGTTTGAATAATGATCTTTATCATCACCGATTTTTGAAACTGGTTCAGTTCCTTGACTTGTCTGAATTGGTAATGTTTGGCAAGAAGTCTCGGTTTTATTACTTCTCTTATTGTGTTTATTCTTGAAACAATTTTCCCGCTTTTGTTTAGCTGTTTCTTTACAATCTGGACAACAACGCCTTTACATTTTCTTTGAATCTTCGGGATAAAGCATCGGCATTTCCATGTTGAGCTCCTTTCCTATGGTGTATGGTGAAATCATATGTGTCCAAAACTGTGAGCCATCTAGCAATCATTCATTCTGGGTTTTTAAAATTTCTTATCCAAATCAAGGACGCGTGGTATGTTCTCAATCGAAATTTTTTACCCACCAGACAATGATGATATTGTTTAACGAATGTGATAACTGCCATAAGTTGCTTGTAAGTCGTACAATATCGCAGTTGGCTACGGTTTAGGGTTCTACTGGCATATGATATCACACGCTCTTCACCCTGTTGAATTTGAGACAATACACCACCAATGCCTTTATCACTTGCATCTGTATCAAGAATTTATTCTCCTTCCGATTTTGGATAACTGAGAATAGAAGCAGTTGTAAGAAGATGTTTTAATTTTGTAAATGATTGCTTACAATCATTGGACCATTGAAACATTTGGTTTTTACGTGTTAAGTTGGTAAGTGGTTCAGCTACAGATGAAAAATTTAGTAAAAACCTTCGATAATATCCTGACAATCCAAGAAAACTTCTTACTTCTCGGATGTTCTTTGGTTTTGGCCAGTTCTTGACAGCATCAATTTTCTTGTCATCACATTTTATCCCAGCTTGAGAAACTACATGGCCTAAGAAAGGGACTTCTGTCTGAAACAAACTGCATTTCTTTGGCTTCAGCTTCAAGTTAGCTGTTCGAAATCGACTAAATACTTCCTCCAAGTTTTCCATCTCCCGTATCTATTGAATGTTTGACTAATCCTGTCCGTCCTAATTTACCATCAGGACTCATGAAAACATCAGCATTTCTGGTGATTAGTTTTGCAACTTAATCCCTTTCAGATTCTGAAAGTTTTTCTGATATATCTTTAAATAATTTTCGTGTTCGGGTATCTCTATTTCTTCCGAATGTTTATCAGTTTTCAAGAATGGAGAATTATAAACCTCTTGAGGAGGTTGTACACAGGTAACAACGGTGTTAGACTTAAGATAGACTTGATTTTTACTCAAATTTATAATGGATACAGTTACTAGTATTTTGTTTTTATTTGGTATTACAAGGGTTTTTGCCATTAACAAGCCTCTTAGTTTCAAATATCGATCTGGTTCAACAATGCATTCACTGGTGTTGAATCGATTTTTATTGTCGAAAAAGGATCCTTGAATTTAGATTTCAGAAGCAGGCGGAATAATTATCTTTTGTTTTACACGCACTCGACAACACCTATCATTGTTTTCACGACGAAGTTGTACGATGTATTTACCAACTTTTAATTGAGACTTTGTTAAAAGTATGTCCACATCATTTTGTTCAAGAAAATTTGAAACCCCAAGTAACATTTTTGCATCGGTACACTATAAGTCGCCATTTTGTTTTTGGAATTATGGGTTCAAAAACTCAATATTGAGCTTGGTATCCGCCATATGTGAATTCGGGATCCTTTAATTATGTTAAATAAATCATGTTACCAACTACTAAATTAAATATGCATGGAATTTATTGAACATTAAACTTAAGCGAGGGACTTATGTACCAAGAATCACAAGCAAGTTTCATCGAAATCCCATCATTCCTTTAGAAGATATCCTGCAGAAAAAATTCAGCCAATCAGATTGCAGCAGCCTCATTAAATATGTATGGAATTTGTCAAACATTGAACTTGAGCGAAGGACTTATATACTAAGTTTCACAAGCAAGTTTCATTAAAATCCCACCCTTCCTACTAAAGATATCATGCGGAAAACATTCAGCCAATCAGATTGAAGCAGCCTCATTAAATATGCACAGAATTTGTCAAACATTGAACTTGGGCAAAGGACTTATATACTTAGTATCACAAGCAAGTTTCATCGAAGTCCCATCATTCTTTTAGAAGATATCCTGCAAAAAACATTCAGCCAATCAGATTGCAGCAGCCTCATTAAATATGTACGGAGTTTGTCAAACATTGAACTTGAGCGAAGGACTTATACTTAGTATCACAAGCAAGTTTTATCAAAATCCCTTCATTCTTTTAGAAGATATCGCACGGAAAACATTCAACCAATCAGATTGCAGCAGCCTCATTAAATATGTACGGAATTTGTCAAACATTGAACTTGGTCGAAAATAATTATATACTTAGTATCACAAGCAAGTTTCATCGTAATCCCATCATTCCTTTAGAAGATATCCTGCGGAAAAGATTGTGCCAATCAGATTGCAGCAGCCTCATTAAATATGTACGTAATTTGTCAAACATTGAACTTGAGCGAGGGACTTATGTACCAATTATCACAAACAAGTTTCATAAAAATTCCACCATTCCTTCTCAAGATAGACACAGATAGGCGGACAGACGGACAGACAGACAGACAAGGTGATTACTATAGGGCACCTGCATATATTCGGGGCCCTAATAAATATTAGTTATAAATTTATTTTTCATCAGTCTGTTTTGTTTATTTGAGTATAATGAAATCCGTTAAAAAACAATTATTTAAATGTAATTGTTAATTTTAACTTAGTTATATTCAATGTTGTTTCCTTCAATTTTAGTGTATCAAGTCAAAATGGCTGGGAATAATCATGTTGTATTTCATTTAGGTTTAAATATTTTGCTGCATTGATTACTTTTGAAGCTTTTATAAAATAGATATATTATCATTATGATTCCCCACCACCATAGGTGGGAAATCATATTGTTTTCGTTCTATTTCTTATTATTATTATTCCTATTATTATTCCACCTTTCTCAAGACCTACTGTCATGGTATATGCTGGATCAGATCTCGAAAACAGCTTGATGGATTTAGATGAAATTTAGTACCAATAATCTGTTATCTGTGTTAATATGCTCGACATGTTCATTTTCTCTTGATCTAGACGGTGGATGGGTGTAAATTGCATAATTAAATACGTCGTTGAGGACCTATGGAAACCAATTCTGAATGGACATGACCTTGTTACGACACTTCAATAATACCAAGTCAATGCTTTCATCAATTGGTTAATCCGATTAGTGACCGTCAAACAAGTCCACTAAAACAAATTGAAAAAAAAATCCGAGGGAGCATGCCCCTAATCCCCTAACACTTCGCGAACTTGGCCCCCCTCACAACTTACGCATGCACATTCATTTTTTTCCAGCTACGCCACTGAAAGTACTAAAAATTCGGACTTTTTGTATGGAAATTTAACCAAGATCACACACTTAACAACAAAAAAGTACATGAATGGCAACCTTGTCCACTAAAAATGTACCGATCTGGACAAATAAATTTGATTGGTCAGCCTGCTGACATCAGTGCCACAGACATATCACAGCCGTGTTAACATCCTTTCTGTAACTATCAAACATCTTCGCATGGGTGCTTATCACACTACCATCACGTTTGTGAACCCAAAACCACAACTGGTATAATAAAAACAAGAGGGCCATTAGGCCCTGGGCGCTCACCTGAGAATAAATTGAATTCTACACATTTTTCCAATAATGACATGAATAGAGGGTTAACAGAGTTCATTATTAGTTAATATGAACTTGACCTAGCTTTTGTCCTGAAAATTGTTCTGGGCAAATTAAATAAAGATCGGACGAATAAATATGGACTCTACAGTGTTACCAAGGTTTTTCTTTGATTTGACCTAGGGACCTACTTATTGACCCAACATGACCCATATTCGAACTTGACCTAGCTTTTGTCCTGAAAATTGTTCTGGGCGAATTATATAAAGATTGGACAAAAAATATGGACTCTAGAGTGTTAAAAAGGTTTTTCTATGATTTGACCTAATGACCCAACATGACACATACGAACCTGACTTAGCTTTTGTCCTAAAAATCATTCTGGACAAATTAAATGAAGATTGGACAAATACAATAGAGTCTAGAATGTTAACAAGGTTTTTTATGATTTGACCTACCGACCTACTTATTGACCAAACATGACCCATATACGAACTTGACCTTGCATTGGTCATGAACATCGTTTTGGACAATTTATATTTAGATTGGACAAAAAATATGGACTCTAGAATGTTAACAAGGTTTTTCTATAATTTGACCTAGTGACCTACTTATTGACCCAACATGACCCCTATACAAATTTGATCTTGCTTTGGTCATGAACATCGCTCTGGACAGATTATATGAAGATTGGACAAAACAAATGGACTCTTAGAGTGTTAACAAGTTTTTTCTATGATTTGACTTAGTGACCTACTTATTGACCTAACATGACCCATATACGAACTTGATCTTGCTTTGTTCTGGACAAATATATGAAGATTGGACAAAAAATATGGACTCACGATTTTTCTATGATTTGACCTAGTGACGTACTTATTGATCCAACATGACCAATAACCAACTTGACTTAGCTTTTGTCCTGAACATCGTTCTGGACAAGTTTGATGAAGATGTAACTAAAACTGTGGCCTCTAGAGTGTTAACGATGAAAAGTTGACGCATGACGCATGAGACACGACGGACAAAGACTGATCACAATAGCTCACTTGAGCACTTTGTGCTCAGGTGAGCTAAAAACAAAACATACCAATCAATTTCCAAATCACAGTCACGGAGAAAAACATTCGAAAACTGGCATATAAGATTACACACGTGAAAATTTATGAGAGAAGTGAGGCAGATTACTCTGGAAGGGTAAGCATCTCATGTTTAGCTAGCTGCACCCGCCATGTGTGTAATCAAATTGAGAATGAAATAATCAAATGAACATGGAACTATTTATACATAACCTGTTAAATTGGAATGTTGTTATTGAATACACCCGAAGCATTCATCCTGTCGGACACTTTTTCAATGTATATATTCAACTTGTATCGAGACGTCACCAGCTATAGGTGAAATGGTAGGAATTTTTACCTTTGCGGTGTGCTCAGGGCAATGTGCAGGAAGGTTTCTTTTACATACCATGCCTATTGTGACATGGGACATCCGTCTTTTCTGAAGGACCCTGTTGCTTTTATTTTTAAATGCAGAGTACTTTGTAAAACAAAATTTACCAACTTTCAATTCTTGGTCAGAGTTCGAACCCATGACCCCTCACATACAGAGTGAGCACTCTACCAACTTAGCTACTGTAACGATGGATATGTAACAATGGAACAGACCTATGTGTGTTGAAGTACTAGATGACCCAGTAGTGGTGAATGACAGTGAAAAACTGGCCAGTTGACCAGGGTTAAAAATTAACCAAAACCTTGCAATAGACCCCTTTCACATTCCAATGCGCACGCGCTAAATTTTGCCAAACGCGGTTATCTCCCCTAAAATCGGAACTCTCTTATCAGCTCAGGGGGCAAGTCTACTTTCGCTTTACATAGTAAACAGCATGGTCGTTTGATGTTCACTGGTGTCGCCGATTTTAACATCCATCGACGTAAAGCCAAAACGAGAAGAATGATTATGTTCACCTGTAAAAGCGGTAGCCATTAAAACTTATATTATTCATTTAATTCCATTCCAGATAGTGTCGTCTGACAGGTTAGGGTACCCCTCCCCCGATATTGGTTTAGACTTTAGTTGTGACGGGACAGTACATACTAACCACGACGGGGTGAGACTGTCTTTTCCTTTCCCTCGGTATCGACAAGTGGTCATTTGGTAGAACAGAAAGAAATTATTTGATCCATTGTGAAATAATGAATCACAGAACATAAGACGGGCGGTGTTCATTCTAGAAGGCACATTGACCCCCTTATTTTGCAAAATGGCACTATTGTTAAGACCTTAGTAGCCATATTTGATAAAACATTAATGCAAAATATTAATATCATGATGTTTTAGACAAAAGTTTTGAAAATGACCCATTCTGAAAAAATCTAAGATTCAAAACTGAAGCTTTCAGTGAAGGAGTCCACTGTCTGAACAGTACTTGTTACAAGTGCCTTCAAAACTAAAACATCACTTAATAATTTTTATTTTATTATATCCATTGTTTTGATTTTTATAACTGGTGTCTTAACATGTGGACCAATGTTAGCCTGTCAAAAGCTATACCATACATATCTGCTCCCACCAAACCAGTCTATTCTGGCCTAGCAGTATCCATGTAGCCTTATTCTAGCTGCTAAAATATATGTTTATCATACTCCACTGCCCAAGCCCAACCAAGATTTACTAAATCTTGCGCTAGCTATAGCCTGACTGTATCTATATAATATAATATTATACTGACATACCAAGAGAAAAACCATGCTTACACTTCTTTGTCAAAATCTACCGAGTTTTACACTGGCCAGTCAAGATTAATGCACAATTGCACCGGCCAGCCATAGCTGTACTGTGTACGTACTGACCCGTCAAAGCTATACTGTGTAGCTACTGACCCGTCAAAGCTGTACTGTATACATACTGGCCGGTCAAAGCTAAACTGTAAACAAACTGACCCGTCAAAGCTGTACTGTCTAAATACTGGCCTGTCAAAGCTATACTGTATACATACTGGCCCGTCAAAGCTATACTGTATATATACTAGCCCGTCAAAGCTAAACTGTAAACATACTGACCTGTCAAAGCTATACTGTATACATACTTGCCGGTCAAAGCTAAACTGTAAACATACTGACCCGTCAAAGGTATACTGTATACATACTGGCCGGTCAAAGCTAAACTGTAAACATACTGACCCGTCAAGGCTGTACTGTATACATAATGGCTGGTCAAAGCTATAATGTATACATACTGGCCTGTCAAAGCTATACTGTCTACATACTGGCCTGTCAAAGCTATACTGTATACATACTGGCCTGTCAAAGCTAAACTGTAAACATACTGGTCTGTCAAAGCTGTACTGTTTACATACTGGCCAGTCAAAGCTATACTGCATCCAAGATGTATGCATGCTTGCACTGCCCTTACAAAGATTATTCCATACATGTACTGGCAGTCAGGCTCCATATATGCTTCTTAGTATTTATGTAAGCTTATATTGGCTAGTCAGTAATGTATCTATTTACCAGTGGATTGTAAAAACCAACTCTTCATGGTATTTATATACAATATTTGTGGGAAATACATATAGTGGCATTTTGTATCAAATTACAACTAGAGAAGCTTCTTTGGTAGAGTATTTGTTCTGTAAATGGCTTTTGTGTTTGAATACAAGACCTGAGAAATGGAAGTGGTTACTATTGCATCTAGATATGAAAATGCTGCTGGTTCCAGTCATTCCTTATTTGAGATTTTCCTCAACTTGAATTTAGCCAATTTGAAAGCTTAATATTTTATTTAGTATTCAAGAAATCCATAAATTTAAGTTGTCATTAAGAAGATCATTCTTAAGTTTTTTACATTTATATTCGAATTTTGTTGAAACTTTATTTGTATAAAATTATTGTCAAAAGTTGTCAGATTTCAATGAAGGAAAATCTTATAAGTTGAGAAATGATTGTAAAACTGGAATCAAATATGTAAATCCAACACTATACTTTTAAAGAATTCCCACTTAAATTAAAATTAAATGACAATCATGTCCTTTTAAATTCAGTTGGGATTTACTAGTTTCAGTGATTTGACTGATTATAAATTTGTTGATTTTGGAAGCAGAAAATGTCAATTTAGAATTATTTATGAAAGCTCTTTTCTGTGTACCTTTGTGTTTGGCATAACTGAGGTGTTGAATTTGTTAATAAAACAAACTTTTAGTGAATATGGATGGGGATTTTAGATTTAGATACAACCCTTTTGTAATGTAACACTACTGATTTTGAAACCCAATCTTCTTGATTTTCAGCTTGGTTCTTGCTATTTTGCACATTTTGTTGTGCATACACTTTGAACAGTTGAACTGCATTGAAAAACATAAAACCAAATTTGCATTTAATTTTCTGCCAATGATAATGCCTCATTCAGAAATGGGTGACAAAGGAAGACTGATTGGTGTGGTGTATACTGTTATTTTATGTTCAAACTGATTACCACTTTGTCTTTGTGCCATATAGGCTTATTCTTTATAATAGATTGGTTATCTCCATACAACTGGTAAGATGGTTTGGTTATCTCCATACAACTGGTAAGATGGCTTTATTCAGTCATAAATAATTAAAATACAATACTTGACAGAGAATGCAAATCTAGACTCCTCTCTGCACCAATATATTGTATATATGCAGGTGGATAAATTGAAAATAAAGAAGGCTGTTGCAGTTTTGGAAATTTCAGCTGATACTCAGCACTGTCCCAGTGTCTGTATAGGTTCATGTTCTAACCACTGTTGGCAGTTTGAAGGTGATCCTTTGAAGTTTGATACATGACCAGGCAGTCATTTGGATTTAGCCCACTATTTTAATTTTATTTATTTTTCATTTTTTTTTTTGTGGAAAATGTGCTTATTTTAAATATTAATATGTATGGTCCATCAGTTTTTTTTTTTTTTTTTTTTTTTTTTTGCAATGGAATGAAACAAAGTATCATTACATGTACCCAGCCCTAACTCTGTGTACACATGGAGTTCTGGTGAACTGATGTTATACTGATGAAATAAAAATTTTAACCTAAATGTTGCTGATTTGGAGTGGAAAAAATAAGTTATGTTTATTTTGTTTAAAAGGAAGGAAGATTCCAAATATCAATTCAACTTTAAAATAAAAAAATCTTATTTTTACTAGATCTACCTAAATCAGAAAAATATAACTTGTCTCATAGGCAACTATCATGTACATTGCCGTACTTCACCTGTGTAACGATCTACAGTTCAGTGTCTTAGGATCGGTACATATAAATATAGAACAGATGTACAGTTTTTGTTTCGTTAAAAAGAAACCAAAAACGATACAAAAAATGACCACATATATTTGAGTTCCTTATTAAATTCCGGTTATTTCAGTATTTTTTGTAAAATTTTAGGACGTCGGGAAATTACTTCCATTTTAAGTTATAAATATAGCAGTTATTTCGGCACTATCTCTTAATATTCTTGTTTAATTTTTGAAAAATGTGGCGAAAGACCATTAGTTATAGGCTGTTTTTTTACGCTAATTTGATTTTTTTCAAAAATGACCACATCTAAAGTGTTAGAGGACACTTTGATAAAGGTAAAAACATAAAAATCAAATGTTGGTTTTGACGGCAAATTACTTCCAATTTTATTTAAAAATAGGGGAATTTGTGAATATCTAGTGAAGAAATATCCAATATGGCCGACACCGCACCAAATATGCGATATGTTGTTTTATTTTCCCCACCAATTCCGGTACAAGTTACACCGACTTCCCCGTAAGCAAAAAACAGTAAAAAATTTATAATAATAATAACCAAACAAAAGGTGATATAATTCTCGACCTTTGAATATACAATTAAAAGTTTTAAAAATTTAAAAATTAAAGACAGATTTGTCAGTCAGCTTCATAAATGTTCTGGATTTTTTTCATATAAATATAACGAGAAACGTGAGGAGAATCGGTTCATTCCCACTTAGCCAACATTTTGAAATTTTGTACCTATAGGTAAGATTTTAAATGTTGGCTGAGTGGGAATTGGTGTTGGTTGATGGTTTAGCAAAGACAATAGGTATTAATTACAGGTGAGGGTAAAGTCTGTTTCAGAAAATTCAGAACACATTTTCAAATTCTGAATAAAATTATTCCTTAAAATTTATTATTGAATTATTTTACATATTTTCAAATATATTAATAAAGTTTTTTCAATTTGGTAACCATATGTAAAAACTTTGAAACTGAAGTTAGGAAATTTACAAAGAATTTAAAATACACTGTACATGTCTCATTTTATTTATAACATGCGATCGGGCAAAATTATTATGTAACATTAAAGAACCTTTCTTAAATTAAAAATAAATAAATAAATAAATAAATAAATAAAATACAAAGATTAGCTAGTATTTGAGAAATTTGAAGGTTTATTTTTATTAGATTTCAATAAATAAATAATTCCATATGCAAATATTTTTGGAAAAATCCAAAACCATTTACCAGTTAATACTTACTTTGAGAAAAAATACAAAAAAACTTAAATTGGAAAAAAATTAAAATAATTTTAATTTGGGGAAAAATCTCAAATATTCTCCATTTTGGAAAAATATGTTATCGGGAAAAAATTCCAATTGGAAAAAAAATCCAAAATGTGCTCCGTTTTTGTAAAATTTTCCAAAAAAATAAAAATAAATAAATAAATAAACACACTGGAAGAAATCGTAAATATGCTCTATTTTGGAAAAAATATTCTAAAAATTTAATTTGATTGGGAAAAAAATTATTTATTTTCAAATACCTATTTATTTCCTTATATAATTATAAACTGCAAATTTTAACATTAAAATATAATAGAATAAAAATGTTTCACGGAATAAATTATTGAAATACCCTGCACCACAAATCAATTTTGCTGAAAAAGACTATAGCAAAAACTTTCCAGGTGAAATCTTAAATGTTTATTTAACCATGTTGGCTAAGTGGGAATAGGAAATTTTCAAATGTTGGCTAAGTGGGAAGACACCGGAGAATCATATCTAATGATTTATACACACACGTGTCAATCATTTTTTGCAAATAGGACGGTAAGGTCTTTTGATTACAGGTGATAAAGATCTACTAATAAACAGGATGTTTATTGATAATCATTTAATTACTGGTATGTGAGATCTCACTTTAAGCAATATTTATTTATTGTGAATTTATAGTAATCAGAAACTACCTATTGAAGTATGCCGTGGGAAGATTGTACCAAAAAACCAAGACATCATGGATTATGTGAACTTTGTAAAAGTGATTTTATACATATTTGTTTTTTATTGCAATATGAATATGAGAAATTTTCTGATGCAAAAATGTATTCTATTGATATTAATAATACATTCTTTTTTCTAATAATGGGCCAAAATATTATTAAAAAATTATTTATTTATTTATTTATTTTTCATTTACCAATTAAATATTTGATAAGATAGTTGAACATTAGCATTGGGATGGATGGGTGCAGTGTATCATGAATAATCACTTTTATTAAAATGTGTATTAGCATTTTTACTTATATTTGTATTGCGCAAACATATAGTATTTTTTATACAATTTGATTCATGACTGGATCAAGTTACTGTTTTTCTGTAAATTAAAAGGATAAACGTTTAACATATATATCCCATTGTTTTTTGCCTAATAACAATATATATCTTCTACTTCTAAATAACCATCTACTTTTTCTTTCTCTCAACTTGTATATTTTCCTCTTCATGTAAACATTTGAATTAATTTACTGTTTTGCTTGGAATATCTCTTAGAATCATTTTTACCGTCATCAGTCCATTTTAATCTCATAATGACCATGTCACGTTGTCAGTTACCCAGTGGTCAGTTATCGATAGCTCTTGGTAACGAGGTTTGTGAAATTTACCTGGAAGAGTTATTCTGCCTGATCATTATACAATATTTTTGCAGTCGCTGCCTAAATCATTCATGATGCAGTATGACTGATGACCTAACCAAAATTATTCCACTAACAAGATTTAGCGGTAGTGTTATGTGACAATTATCATAAAGATACGTCATAAGAACTTTAGTTCGGTTAGAGTTCACACGTGTGTATAAAGTACAGTCCTGTCGAAAATTTAACACTAAGTTACCGAATATTGGTCCCAAATCTGGCCAACAGGCCAATGCCTGTAGTTTCTTGCATATATCTGTATATCAGCTGTATATATCTCGACAATTTTGGGTAGCTGCTATGCTTATCTCAACAGGTTTTTCTTTCTAGCGTCGAATCAACTTCGTTAGCTCAGTGTTAAACTTTCGACAGGTCTGTAACGTAGTTCTAATCGCGATTACTAGCTAGGCCTAGCCCCCACCCATCTTGTTTTCGCCAAAACACATCGGCGCCGCCATTATTGTTATTGTTTTTGTGTGAATCACGTGGTCGAAAATAGTACTTGAAAATACAAACGGATCTAATCCGAGTCGTTATGCGAGGAAGGACATTTTTTAATGTTTGCCTGGCAGCCCATTTTAATGCCATTGTCTCCCTCGCGCACTTGCCCCCTGGAACAAAATCCCGCGAGGTTTTGTAAATTCGCGCGAGACTTAGTCTAGAAATTTCGCTGTCGTCAGTAGATACAGGGCATGCGCATTTGAATGTGAAAGGGGTCTATTAGGCAACTGAACTTATACAGGTGCATTTACCTTTTAAGCGCCAAAGTGACTCTGTTATTTCTGAAATTATCTTGTACTTTATATATTGCACTTGGGAAGACCTTAGTGTGAGAAAGATTGTCAGTAATTTTGCCAATGGCTTTTAGGTACCCTGGTACATCTAGAACTAAATACCTCGATATATAGATGAAAGGGTAAAATAAAAACAAAATGTAGAGAAAATGATTTAAATTTATTGCATTATCAAGAGAATGATGAGTTTGATCTCATCATTATACAAACATACCATAACAACATGCATAATATCAACAACTGGCACCTGTTTATAAAAACAGTGCTGTGCAGTTACTAATGAGTTCAATAGAGAAATTTAGTAAAATGTCACCATATTTTAAATCAAAAAGTGGAATGGATTTTTTTCAGGATATTTTATTCATTTTTATATTTGAATATTTGTGACAGTATGTATTTTTCACTGAGAACCAGACATTTTCAAAACATGATATTGTTATTGATGAAATTTAAATTTGAAAATCGGGTATATCTAGTTCCATTGTAACTTAACAGGGTGGCGATCGCACAGGTGACTTAATACAGGTGATGAGACCGTCATCTTAAGCGCATCAATGGTTTACAGTCAGACCTCGATTTCTGTACATGAAGTAAAATCTTAAAGGTCAAAAGTTAGGTCATGACCTTCAAAATTGCCTTCACCTCATTTTGAAGGTAATTACTAAAATATGTCAAAACTGAAAATCTCATGTCATTATCTGATCATATAGTCAAGATATAACAATTTGAAGCTATTTTACAAGTTTGTCAAAATGAAACACAAAAATGTGTTACCTATTCTATGTCCGAATTTCACAAAATAAACAAACTCTAGGCTTAAGACCCTAGAGAAGCAAAATATTACACTAGATTTTTCCTCCAATCGTTTGTTTAGAAGATTTTTTTCAATTTTTGCACCCCTAGATTTGAAATTTATAGTAACAGTGGATTTCATACAAGGTTGCTTTGTACAAACTTTGATCTACTACATCTAAGGAACTACCACACCAAATTAAGTTACAATTGGCCCAGTGGTTTCAATGAAAATTTTCAAAGAATTTGCTGAAAATCTGACCTTATTAACATACCGGTAATTTCCTTAATTTGTCATTGAAAATTTCTCAGAAAAACACATCATATATGTTCAATGGCTAAGTATCACTGCACTTTGATGCTATTAGTCTAAATTCTTATTTAAAATAACTGTAATAATTTTGATAAATTACTTACAGGGAATAAAATATATTATATCAATTAAAAATATTCATGAAAATATACAATAAAAGTAGTATAAATACGGTACACGGATAAATTCAACAGATACCAATGATTCACTTTTTATACCTTGAATTGATACAGACGTTTTTTTTCACAAAATTTAATTGATGATATCTTGTTTAATATAGTTTCAATATTCAAAATTCTTTCAGATTTTAAAAATTTCGAATTTTCATATTTTTTCATCTTATGACTTTTACATTTTATTTGCAATGATGTCATGAAAATTTATACTGAAGTAAGGGGTGTTATTTTAATTGTGCACAGAATTTCTGAGTGACCTGTGTTTGAGCTTGGTGGTTTTTGAAGTCACTTTCTTTGGCCAAGTAAAATTGTTGGAATGATTTTTTTTCACTTAAATCAAGATTTTGTCTCAATAGTTCAATATCTTTTTTATGCTTTAAATGAAGCCATTGGTTATATTTCCCCAACTCTGATGGTCCCATATTTTTGTATTTTCGAAGGCCTTGTTCTTCTGCTATTCGAAGTAATAATGTTTCTGAATATTATTATTTCTATCATAATTATTATTATATCCTTTAGCAATATCGTCAAAAATCATGACGTTATTGTTAATTTAGGTCAAATTTTAGCACCAGATTGCGTCTTTGAAGTTTTATACCGAAAAATCAAGCAAGGAGTCATATGCATTTCTTTACATTTTCAGAAAATTTAAATTCAGAACTACATTATGTTAGTTTTTTGAAAACTTGTAGGACAAACTGTTATTTTTCTACACTTTTTCCAATTTTCCAGAGACAAAAATTGTGAATACTTATTAATCCTATGTTAAAATTCCGACATTTTTCACATTTTTGAACCTTTCTAGCTTAAAAAGTAAAAGGGGTACCCCTATATAATTTATATTTTCAGATGCGCCTCAAAAGTTTTACAAGTATGGAAAATATCAGAAACTTGTAGGATAGTATCCATTTCTACCACTTGGCCTTAATACCAACAATATTCTTTTATATTATATAACCCTCCTTATTATTGATGGAATAAAACTATGTAATATTTTTCGTATTACACAGGTACCCATGTAATATCACTTGATTGTGACGTAATCAGTTATCACGCTTACTGATTTACGTAGTGGTCGTGCCTAATCATGACGTCATATGAAAACTGTGTCTTTTTAGACTTTTAAAGACTTTCCGATTCTTTGAAAAATAATTTTGATGCATTCGAAAAAATATTATGATTTAAACTTAAATACTGATTATGTCTTTTTTTTCTAGGTGATTAATTTACTTTTACTATAACTAAATAGAACTATATTCTTACTTGCGCAGTTAATTTGTAGGTGATTTGTCTGACCTAGATAGAAATCGTCTGTTTCTATATGGCATCAATTAATATGTACATGTCATTATGCCGCGGTATTTTGAGTTATGTGATATATAGACTCTTAGACTGGTGAGGTTTTTATATGAAATTTATTAAACAAGTTTAATAATTAAATATGCCACTCGCCAAGGCTCGTGGCATATTTAATTATTAAACTTGTTTAATAAATTTCATATTAAACCCCCACTCGTCTAAGATCCTCTATATATATGTCTTTAAAGTTGATAGTTTTGAAGATAATTAACAATTTCAGTATTGTTTTGCATCTGGGATCTTGACTTTGAGTTCATAATCTTTTTCTATACATCAAAATGATCATTGCATCAATACCTATAACAAAAGGGGACCCTGAAGACAATGCCATGTGATCCCTATTGTCATTTACAACTCTGGCAGGTGAGACAACAAATGAAGATTAACCATTTTACTTAATCACCAAAAATAGCACCATATTTATAGGTTGATCAATGGCAATTCATAAATTTTCAGTTACACATTTATGAAATGTTTAATTTTGATGCCAGTAATTATACTGCACTGACAAAATTCAAAAAACGAGGGTTATGGGCAAGATAACTGCCCTCTATTTCTGTATTTTGACCCTCTATTATGACTCTAGGAAATGATGCAACACATGATTTTAACTTGGATTTGTATATTTCAATACATTCTGCTGATATTTTATCTAAAAGACCAGACTTTAACTTATTTAGATCCACCCTCAAATTTTTCTTCAAATCTGAGGAAAATATCCTGTAGTGAAATACCATCCAAAGAATAATGACGCAAAAATCTAGTATTTCAGATGACCCCTGTTCTAAAAATAAATTGATGTTCCTGCTTCTTAGGAGAATATCATTTTCAGCGTCGTACATTAAAATTTTGAATTTAGTGGATGAGATAACAATGGTTGGTATCAAGAAGCTTTTAAATTCTGGATGTCTTTGTTTTTGTAACAATGAAAAAACTATAGCCTGGGCAATAGTTTGATCATCTGTGTTACCATTATAATTCAAGTCAATCTCAGCTTCAGCAGGACATTTTCCATCTGGTGAATCATCTTTTTTGTCACTGTCTCGGTTTTTTCCTGATAAATCTTCAATGCAAGTTTCACTTTCCTCTGGGGCTAAAATTATAACGAAAAAGGTGAAAATAAAATAAGAGAATATTAAAAAGGTTTTTTTTTTAATAAACAAGGACATAGGGGAACCAACCAAGCTGAAAAGTCTTGATCCTTCATTATCATAACATGTATAACTTGACAAAATAATGACCAAAGAGGTACAAGAAAAGCTTCAGCTTAAACACTTGGTCATATCCCATATATTGACATCATCTTGGTCATATCCCATATGACATCATCTTGGTCATATTCCACACATTGATATCATCTTAATGATAACTGATAGTGATACATCAAAATCTGCCTTTGAGCTTTTATGAAATTTATTACAATCCATTCACTTTTATTATTCATTTAGCAGAGTTTAATATTCCTGTTTGCTGAACAACTAGTTAGAAATTGTATAAGTTCACTTGTGAAGTACCATGGTTTTCTACAGGCACTCTGGTTTCCTCCAACATCCCTGAACTGACTACCTCAACATAAGTGAAAAAGTTTTGACTGGAATTTAAAACTTTATTACCGTACTCAACTACTAATATAATCTTATGCGAGTGAAATTTCTGTAAGATTCTATCAGTCTCTCAACATCTAGGTTCAAATAATACTTGAGACAGATCATATTGTGCAAAGGGTGTCAGTTTACTTGCTGGAGGAAGATGGTTTTTCTTTCAGATGTTATACTGGTACTACATTAAGTTTGTCAGTTTACTTGCTGGAGGAAGATGGTTTTTCTTTCAGATGTTATACTGGTACTAGATTAAGTTTGTCAGTTTACTTGCTGGAGGAAGATGGTTTTTCTTTCAGATGTAGTACTGGTACTACATTAAGTTTGTCAGTTTACTTGCTGGAGGAAGATGGTTTTTCTTTCAGATGTTATACTGGTACTACATTAAGTTTGTCAGTTTACTTGCTGGAGGAAGATGGTTTTTCTTTCAGATGTTATACTGGTACTACATTAAGTTTGTCAGTTTACTTGCTGGAGGAAGATGGTTTTTCTTTCAGATGTAATACTGGTACTACATTAAGTTTGTCAGTTTACTTGCTGGAGGAAGATGGTTTTTCTTTCAGATGTTATACTGGTACTACATTAAGTTTGTCAGTTTACTTGCTGGAGGAAGATGGTTTTTCTTTCAGATGTAATACTGGTACTACATTAAGTTTGTCAGTTTACTTGCTGGAGGAAGATGGTTTTTCTTTGAATTTATTTTGAAGGCTATAGTAATGTATTTTGGTGTTGAGGCATTCTGTCACATTTTAAAACTGATTTATCAATTAGTTTATACTTCCGTGAAAGGGAGATAAAATGTACATTGTCGTTAGCTAACTGATAGGGATGGAATACAAATGTGGATACTTTACTGATTTGGATAATTTTAATATGCAAGCAAAAACATCTTTATTGACATTGTACTATGTGTTGATCATGTAATGTTATCTGCAATAAAAAATGTAGTCATTATATTATTCAATGTAAGTACTAATGTTTTGAGCATAGCAATAGCATTAATACTATTTAATCTACAAGTAATAAAGTTGTCTATGAGTAATCTAAAAATATAATGTTGTCAAATGTGTAAAAAAATTAGGAATATGGATTTTGCCTGTCAAAAATGTAAAAAGGTTTTCTTTAAATAAAATAAACTGTATAGGTATTAATCAATATCAATATAAAAGGAAAACATGCCTTGTTTATACTTTTTAGAAACTGGTTCTGTATCAGATTCTGGTACTGGAACATTTTGCATCACAGCTGCAGCCTCAGGTTCCATTCCATCATGTGAAGAAAACATTATGTCTACAAAACCATGCCATACTTCTTCATGACCTGTAAAATAAACATAGCACTGCAGTGCTGATCTACAGCATAGTTGCAAATATGCTGTAAAAGGAAAAAAAATCACTAAGATGACTAAAACCTTAATGTCTGACAAATGTGTGCTGTGTAAGAGGACTAACACATTAATGTCTGCCAACTTTGTGAGAAGACTAACACATTAATATCATACTGTGTGCTGTGCAAGAGGACTAACACATTAATGTCTGACGACTGTGTGCTGTGTAAGAGGACTAACACCTTAATGTCTGACGACTGTGTGCTGTGTAAGATGACTAACACCTTAATGTCTGACAAATGTGTGCTGTGTAAGAGGACTAACACATTAATGTCTGCCAACTTTGTGAGAAGACTAACACATTAATATCAAACTGTGTGCTGTGCAAGAGGACTAACACATTAATGTCTGACGACTGTGTGCTGTGTAAGAGGACTAACACGTTAATGTCTGACGACTGTGTGCTGTGTAAGAGGACTAACACGTTAATGTGTGATGACTGTGTTTTGTGTTAGAGGACTAACACATTAATGTAACACATTAATATCTGACGACTGTGTGATGTGTAAGAGGACTTACACATTAATGTCTGATGACTGTGTGCTGTGTAAGTGGACTAACATGTTAATGTGTGATGACTGTGTGCTGTGTTAGAGGAAAAACACATTAATGTAACACGCTAATGTCTGACGACTGTGTGCTGTGTAAGATCACTAACATGTCAATGTCCGGCAACTTTGTGCTGTGTAAGAGGACTAACACATTAATGTCCCACAACTGTGTGCTGTGTCAGAGGACTAACACATTAATGTCTGACGACTGTGTGCTGTGTATGATGACTAACAGGTTAATGACTGACGATTGTGTGCTGTCTAAGAGGACTAACACATTAATGTCTGATGACTGTGTGCTGTGTAAGAGGAACACATTAATGTCTGGCATTTTTTTATGATGTGTAAGATGACTAACACGTTAATGTCTGACCACTCTGTGCTGTGTAAGATGACTAACACGTTAATGTCTGACCACTCTGTGCTGTGTAAGAGGACTAACACCTTAATGTCTGATGACTGTGTGCTGTGTAAGAGGAACACATTAATGTCTGGCATTTTTTTTGATGTGTAAGATGACTAACACGTTAATGTCTGACCACTCTGTGCTGTGTAAGATGACTAACACGTTAATGTCTGACCACTCTGTGCTGTGTAAGAGGACTAACACCTTAATGTCTGATGACTGTGTGCTGTGTAAGAAGACTAACATGTTATGTCTGATGACTGTGAGTTGTGTAAGAGGACTAACACATTAATGTAACATGTTAATGTCTAAAGACTGTGTGCTGTGTAGGAGGACTAACATCTTAATGTCTGATAATTGTATGCTGTGCAAGAGATCTAACATGTCAATGTCTGGCAACTTTGTGCTGTGTAAGAAGACTAACACGTTAATGTCCGACAACTGTGTGCTGTGTAAGATGACTAACACGTTAATGTCTGACTATGTGCTGTGTAAGAGGACTAACACGTTAATGTCTGACTATGTGCTGTGTAAGAGGACTAACACGTTAATGTCTGATGACTGTGTGCTGTCTAAGAGGACTAACACGTTAATGTCCGACAACTGTGTGCTGTGTAAGATGACTAACACGTTAATGTCTGACTATGTGCTGTGTAAGAGGACTAACACGTTAATGTCTGACTATGTGCTGTGTAAGAGGACTAACACGTTAATGTCTGATGACTGTGTGCTGTCTAAGAGGACTAACACGTTAATGTCTGACTATGTGCTGTGTAAGAGGACTAACTAGTTAATGTCCAACAACTGTGTGCTGTGTAAGATGACTAACACGTTAATGTCCAACAACTGTGTGCTGTGTAAGAGGACTAACACGTTAATGTCTGACTATGTGCTGTGTAAGAGGACTAACACGTCAATGTCTGGCAACTTTGTGCTGTGTAAGAAGACTAACACGTTAATGTCCGACAACTGTGTGCTGTGTAAGATGACTAACACGTTAATGTCTGACTATGTGCTGTGTAAGAGGACTAACACGTTAATGTCTGATGACTGTGTGCTGTCTAAGAGGACTAACACGTTAATGTCTGACTATGTGCTGTGTAAGAGGACTAACTAGTTAATGTCCAACAACTGTGTGCTGTGTAAGATGACTAACACGTTAATGTCCAACAACTGTGTGCTGTGTAAGAGGACTAACACGTTAATGTCTGACTATGTGCTGTGTAAGAGGACTAACACGTTAATGTCTGACTATGTGCTGTGTAAGAGGACTAACACGTTAATGTCCGACAACTGTGTGCTGTGTAAGATGACTAACACGTTAATGTCTGACTATGTGCTGTGTAAGAGGACTAACACATTAATGTCTGACTATGTGCTGTGTAAGAGGACTAACACGTTAATGTCTGATGACTGTGTGCTGTCTAAGAGGACTAACAAGTTAATGTCTGATGACTGTAAGAGGACTAACACATTAATGTCTGATGACTGTATGCTGTGTAAGTGGACTAACATGTTAATGTCTGACGACTGTGTGCTGTGTAAGAGGACAAACACAATAATGTAACATGTTAATGTCTGATGACTGTGTGCTGTGTAAGAGGACAAACACAATAATGTAACATGTTAATGTCTGATGACTGTGTGCTGTGTAAGAGGACTAACACATTAATGTCTGGCATTTTTTAGCTCTGTAAGATGACTAACACGTTAATGTCTGACCACTCTGTGCTGTGTAAGATGACTAAGATGTTAATGTCTGATGACTGTGTGCTGTGTAAGAGGACTAACACATTAATGTCTGGTGACTGTGTGCTTTGTAAGAGGACTAACATGTTAATATCTGTCAAACTGTGTGGTTTGTAAGAAGACTAACATGTTAATATCTGTCAACTGAACCAGAGCTTGCAAAGCCTCAGTCTTATCTTCATCAGATACAACCTTATCTAAATAAGATGTAATCAAGGACCCATAGGAAATTTCACGAAGCAACAGTCTAGCACTAAGATCAATCTTTTTCAATTCTGTATTATGAGGGACATCATCTTTGTTTTTAAATCTAAACTTCCCCTTACTGACAGTAGAGCTTACAACTTTGGAAGCACCCCTAGTGTTATTTATTAGGGTAATGCCCTCTTCTATATTTTCGTCAAGCTTAGGGGTTTTGCAGAATTTATCAAAATGATCTGACATAACTGCATATTTGCTATCATCTCTGGCTTTAAAGGCTCTGATCTTGCCTTTTGTTTGCCATTCTTTATCAACATCCAAAAGTGCTTGTATAGTTGAACCATCCAATGGAAGTCTAAGTTTAACCGGTTCCTTAGAGGATTTCTGAAATGTAAGAAGCAAATTCATTATTTGCCTTTTCATTTTCTAAAGAGATGCCCAGTTCCTGAGCCATTTTATGAATAAAAGATTTCCATTCAACCATATTCTTGGTAGATGAGGCTCGAGATGTGATATCACTATCTCCTTCCTTCGAAACAGATTCCCGATCTTCCCTAAACTGATTACTATCGCAATCTGTTAGGGATACATCTAAAACATTAGCTGTTTTTGACGTTTTTGAAGATTCTTTTAGAAATCGATTGAATCTTGAACCAGGAATGACAGGATCCTCGTTCTGTTCACTCGATTCTGCCATCCTCGATCTTGCTCTCGATTCGCTCTGAGAGACTGGCAGACTTTCAAAATATTTTCTTATTCTATTATCAATAAACTCACTGAACAATTGGTCAGAAAAACTCTGATTTGCACTAGCTAAATTTTGCTTTACAGAATGAGACATTACTGGCACTGTAGAGCTCCTCAGTGAAGCCGATTGCTGGTTAGAAAGCGTATTTCCCATAGAGGAAATTTGGCTTAATGAAGACGTTAGTCTGTTAGAAACTTCCGTCTCGAAAGGCCGGTACAAGACCCGTCTTACTTAGGACTTTGTCCACCATCTTGCGATATGACGACCACCTGCTCGGTGTCCAATCTTTACAAATCTCGCAAGAAAATTCTTCTGTGCACAATCAATGTCTAAAACATTCGGCATGATCGTCTATGACATTCATCTCGTGATTGCACTTATCACATTTCTTGTAACTGTCTTCCGAAAGCATGTTGTGAACGTAGGTAGAAAAAACTCATGTGGAAAAAATGGCTGCCCGAACATAAACTGACCCAGATGTTGAAGAGTGTGCTCAAGGGGAGGTAAATCTTTTTTGTTCGAGCAGTGAGCGTAGGGGCCCCCGAGAACATTGCAAATATTTGATGCAGGTAAGTATAGATAATGAAATAAACCGTTAATGTCCGATGACTGTGTGCTGTGTAAGAGAACTAACACATTAATGTCTGGCAATTTTGTGCTGTGTAAGATGACTAACACGTTAATGTCTGACCACTCTGTGCTGTGTAAGAAGACTAACAAGTTAATGTCTGAAGACTGTGTGCTGTGTAAGAGGACTAACACGTTAATGTCTGGTGACTGTGTGCTTTGTAAGAGGACTAACATGTTAATATATGTCAAACTGTGTGCTTTGTAAGAGGACTAACATGTTAATATCTGTCAGACTGTGTGCTGTGTAAGATGACTAACATGTTAATGTCTGACGACTGTGTGCTGTGTAAGAGGACTAACACGTTAATGTCTGATGACTGTGTGCTGTGTAAGAGGACTAACACATTAATGTCTGATGACTGTGTGCTGTGTAAGAGGACTAACGTGTCAATGTCTGATGACTGTGTGCTGTGTAAGAGGACTAACACATTAATGTCTGACCACTCTGTGCTGTGTAAGAGGACTAACACCATGAACACATTATTGTCTGACGACTGTGTGCTGTGTAAGAGGACTAACGTGTCAATGTCTGACTGTGTGCTGTGTAAGAGGACTAATATGTTAATGTCTGATGACTGTGTGCTGTGTAAGAGGACTAACGTGTTAATGTCTGATGACTGTGTGCTGTGTAAGAGGACTAACACGTTAATGTCTGACGACTGTGTGCTGTGTAAGAGGACTAACGTGTCAATGTCTGACTGTGTGCTGTGTAAGAGGACTAACATGTTAATGTCTGACGACTGTGTGCTGTGTAAGAGGACTAACACGTTAATGTCTGACGACTGTGTGCTGTGTTAGATGACTAACACATTAATGTCTGACTGTGTGCTGTGTAAGAGGACTAACACGTTAATGTCTGACGACTGTGTGCTGTGTTAGATGACTAACACGTTAATGTCTAATGACTGTGCTGTGTAAGAAGACTTAAACACAACTGTTAATGGACAAAAAGGAAGGATTCACTCATGTGAGCTAAAAACAAGATCAAACCTTCCATTTTTATGTGAATTTACAGATGGAAAGATAGGTTAAAAGACAGAGTATAATATTTTAGTTGATTTCTTACCTATCCCTGTGTCTCCAAAATTAATTTTTGCCTTACATCCACATTTACACACGTCAACATTGTCCTTATATTTTTTATCAATAGTATATGATTGTCCTGGTGCTAGTTTACTCAGCAAATGTTCCGCTAATGCAGTTCTTACAACAGTTTCTGTGAGATTGTCACCATTCTTCAATAATGTAGCTATGCTTTTTTCATGCATACCTATCAGAAAAGAAGTTTATATTTGAAATATGGCTTCAGTGGTCCCAGTTTCAAGATCATTCTTTGAATAGGAAAATGTTCTTAAATTTTTTTGTACTATGCCATTATTATAAAGTAAAGCTTGAGAGAGAAACAAATGTTTTGTTTTACTTTGAATCTTCTAATAAAATAATTATCTATAAATATTCTTTATTAATTAATTGATCAGTATACAAAAAATAAAGTTTCTAGCTAGCATACACACTTCCTTGGCGCTTTTCATTTCCCTTGGCTTTTACCTTGGCATGAAATTCTCCTTGGCATGATTTAGGCAGACCATGAAAATATGAAGCATATATACTCACTTTTTTTCTTCATAAAATTGTCCAGAATTTCAAATGCCTTCTTGAAGTGACTATCTAATTCTTCGTACTTCCTTTTACCATGCTTCAAATCCGAAATAAGTTCAAACCCTGTTCCGAAAAGACACTGAAATTCAAATGATATTCCTGGTTTCCCCCAATCATCGATACGTTTCACTTCGCATTCTGCCTCAGTAAATGACCGTGGTCGACCTGCATTACAACTCGGTCCTACTCTTACACAGTGTAGTTCAAACGTGTTAAAAACCCTTTGCAATGTCCACAACACTTTTTCATTACTCAACACATCTGTCATGCTGCCTTGTGTATACAAGTGGTTTTCACATCGGGTTATAGCCAAAACGTACCTTACCATAACGTATTCATTTTTGGACGAAACGTACCCATACCAGAACGTACCCGCCAAAATGTACCCAATATAACATCAATATATATCTTATATTTGTATGATGAAACTTTGATTTTTAATGACAAAATGTTTCCTTTAAAGTTTCCTTTATTTCTTAAAACTTTTTGTAATAAATAAAAAATAACAACGGAGAGAAAAATTAAAAGCAGCACTCAGAGTAATAGCTTTTATGTGTCATATATTTACCAAAACGTACCCACACATATTTCAATAGTTTATCTACCTAGATGTATGTTTTTATAGCGTCTATGTACATACATATTATATACACAGTATGTATGTACAACCCTCAGTATCAGGTCGAGTCCTTTTTCGTAGTTGTATCACTACGAGTCGCGCTTGCGCGACGAGTAGTGATACAGCTACGAAAAAAGGACGAGACCTGATACGAAGGGTTGTACATACACACTGTGTAAATGATATTTTTTATCTAACATTTCCTATTAGATAATTAAAATAATAAAAACCCAATACTTTATGTGAAAAAAATACATTTTACCACAGAAAACCACTGAACTATGTTATGACATGGTTTGTAGTAATGACGTCATTGTTTACATTTGACAAATCGAAGATTCCACAATGACGTCTGAATGAGAAGTGCACGTGTACTTTACCGCCAATGTTACTGTGGTGATACAAGATTCTGTATCACGCGTGTTTGATAAAACGTGTTCTTCATCAAATACAGACAGAAAAACTAGTTTAATGTAAAGTTAGATAAAAATGTATATCATTTATTTTAAAAAATAAAAATTGAAAACGATTAATTATAACTTAGATTCTTTCATATCAAAGGG
This sequence comes from Anadara kagoshimensis, assembly GCA_021292105.1. Taxonomy (NCBI): domain Eukaryota; kingdom Metazoa; phylum Mollusca; class Bivalvia; order Arcoida; family Arcidae; genus Anadara; species Anadara kagoshimensis. The sequence goes on along the minus strand of CM037859.1, from coordinate 48,253,008 downwards.
CAATAATATAATGGTGTAAAAATTAGGTGGAATTTGTTGAGAGAAATAGTGGTTAAATATTACATTTTAAAAGAAAAACTGTAATTTCAATGTTTTTAATATTAGGTTCTAATTAGCTATAGTTTTAATAGATTTTTTTAAATGTGCTTTGAAGCAAGTTGTCTGAAAATCATGTAATTGATATAAATTTATTGTGTTTATTAACGTTTTTTTGAACTCCGAAATAAGGTCTACGAATCTGGGAACATGGCCACGTCAACACACATGGCGCATTGCTTCATAACATAATGTCTTGATTCACCACCTTAGAGGAACCATTCAGACTGTTTGGACTTGCAGACATGTAAGCAACCATACAGAGACTATGAACATGTAAAAATAATATTGAAATTTTGATAATAATGCTGTAGTTTTTGATATATTTTAATTGACCTTCAAGTACACTGATTACAATTCGAGTTCACTCACCCGTGTAGATGTATAACCCTTATGTACTGTTTATATACTGCTCACAGCGTGTATACACCGTGTTATGAGTAACGATACTATAAGTAGTACAGGTAGTATAGACAGTGTATTACCAAACTCCAAACGACAGAGGCGTTTTACTGATTGTAAGGTGTCTAATAATTCTACTGACTTAAATCAAACATCAATTAGTACTGTCATAATGGCTTCACCAAACAGTTTCCATCCGGTAATGACATACTTCTCTACAACGATAGCATCTGGTCAGCCAATGCAAATGCAATGCAGATGGGCATTACACTATTAGATACTGATCTACAAAAAATTGAATCAGCTGTAAGAACTAGCTTACAGTCTGAATTGCTTGACGAAATGAAAAAGTTGCTGATAGATAATTCAAAAACAATTGTTGATGATTTGAAAACTCACTTAAGCAAGAAAACCAAATGCTTAAAGTAGAAAACGTTTCTTTACGACTAAAAGTGGACGATTTGAAACAGTATTCACGTAGAAATGCAATTCACATATCAGGTATTTCTGAATCGGATGAAGAAAACACCGATGAGCTAGTTAAACAGGTAACAAGAGAAATTGGTATAGAGCTAGCAAACAGTGACATTGACCGTTCGCATCGCACCGGCAAACCAAAAAACGGGACGCAACCGGCAGATTCTGGTTAGGTTTACGAATTGCCATACCAAGGACAAAATACTTAAATCACGTTATGTAATGAAAACCAAATCGTCTCTACGACACGTGTATGTAAATGAAGACTTAACCAAACGCCGGCAACCAATGTATCAAAGTGCGCGCAAATTGTATCTCGAAGGTAAAGTCTCCAAGGTCTGCACATGGGACGGAAAAATATTCTTGACAGACAAAAAAAGTTCCTTATCGATAAATTGGAATTGGTAATTAAAGAAAAATATAAAATAAGCATGTCTAAGAATAATAACAAAGATGAATGGCATATGCCTAGTAGATGGTAGTAAATAACATACTACTACTTGCTGTTTGGTAATCCTGGTATCGGTACGTTTTGGCATAATTTTGGTTTAAAATCAACAAACAATATAAGTTATATAAGTTTTTGGTGGGTATTTTTGGCGGGTACGTAATGGTGGGTACGTTCTGGTATGGGTACATTTTGGTAAAAATGTGGGTACGTTTCGTCCAAAAATGGGTACGTTATGGCAAGGGTACGTTTTGTACTGCACCCAAGGTGTTAAATACTTTAAGAAGGCGAAAAACGGACAATATCCGGGGACCCGAACGTACCATAGTCACGCCTAAAGTTAAAAGACAAATACACACTATGTCACCACTGTACTGTAGTGTGTGGTACTATACCTAAAGCTAAAAGACAGGTACACACCATGTCACCACTGTACTGTAGTGTGGGGTACTATACCTAAAGCTAGTTACCCACTATGTCATCACGGTACTGTAGTGTGGGGTACTATACCTAAAGCTAGTTACCCACTATGTCACCACTGTACTGTACCTAAAGCTGGAAGACAGATACATACAATTTCTTCACTATACTGTAATGTGAAGTACTACACTTTAAACTAGAGGTTAGATACAAACCATGTTACCAATGTGCTGTAGTGTGGGGCACTATACCGAAAGCTAAAAGACAGATACATACAACGTCATCACTGTATTGTAGTGTTGGGTACTACACTTAAAGCTAGAAGGCAGATAACTGTACTGTAGTATGTGGTACTATACCTAAAGTTAGAGGACAGATACACATCATATATTACCATTGTATTATAGTGTTGGGTAGTACACTTAAAGCTAAAATACCGATACATATTATGTCACCACTGTGCTGTAGTGTTGGGTACTACACTTAAAGCCAAAAGACAGATACACACCATATCACCACTGTACTGTAGTGTGGGATACTTTACCTAAAGCTAGAAGACAGATACACACTGTGTCACCACTGTACTGTAGTGTGGGGTACTACCCTTAAAGCTAGAAGACAGATACACACCATATCACCACTGTACTGTAGTGTGGGATACTTTACCTAAAGCTAGAAGACAGATACACACCATATCACCACTGTACTGTAGTGTGGGATACTTTACCTAAAGCTAGAAGACAGATACACACTGTGTCACCACTGTACTGTAGTGTGGGGTACTACCCTTAAAGCTATAAGACAGATACACACTATGTCACCGCTGTACTGTAGTGTGGGGTACTATACCTAAAGCTAGAAGACAGATACACACCATGTCACCACTGTACTGTAGTGTGGGGTACAATACCTAAAGCTAGAAGACAGATACACGCTATGTCACCACTGTACTGTAGTGTGAGGTACAATACCTAAAGCTAGAAGACAGATACACACCATATCACCACTGTACTGTAGTGTGGGATACTATACCTAAAGCTAGAAGACAGATACACACTGTGTCACCACTGTACTGTAGTGTGGGGTACTACCCTTAAAGCTAGAAGACAGATACACACTATGTCACCACTGTACTGTAGTGTGGGGTACAATACCTAACGTTAGAAGACAGATACACACCATATCACCACAATACTGTAGTGTGGGGTACTATACCTAAAGCTAGAAGACAGATACACACTATGTCACCACTGTACTGTAGTGTGGGGTACAATACCTAAAGCTAGAAGACAGATACACACTATGTCACCACTGTACTGTAGTGTGGGGTACAATACCTAAAGCTAGAAGACAGATACACACTATGTCACCACTGTACTGTAGTGTGGGGTACTATACCTAACGTTAGAAGACAGGTACACACCAAATCACGACTGTACTCTAGTGTGGGGTACTATACCTAAAACTAGAAGACAGATACACACTATGTCACCACTGTGCTGTAGTGTGGGGTACTATACCTAAAGCTAGAAGACAGGTACACACCATATCACGACTGTACTGTAGTGTGGGGTACTATACCTAAAGCTAGAAGACAGATACACACCATATCACGACTGTACTGTAGTGTGGGGTACTATACCTAAAGCTAGAGGACAGGTACACACCATGTCACAACTGTACTGTAGTGTGGTGTACTATACCTAAAGCTAGAAGACAGGTACACACCATATCACGACTGTACTGTAGTGTGGGGTACTATACCTAAAGCTAGAAGACAGGTACACACCATGTCACGACTGCATTGTAGTGTGGGGTACTATACCTAAAGCAAGAAGACAGGTACACACTATGTCACCACTGTACTGTAGGGTGGGGTACTATACCTAAAGCAAGAAGACAGGTACACACTATGTCACCACTGTACTGTAGTGTGGGGTACTATACCTAAAGCTAGAAGACAGATACACACCATGTCACCACTGTGCTGTAGTGTGGGGTACAATACCTAAAGCTAGAAGACAGATACACACCATGTCACAACTGTACTGTAGTGTGGGGTACTATACCTAAAGCTAGAAGACAGATACACACTATGTCACGACTGTACTGTAGTGTGGGGTACAATACCTAAAGCTAGAAGACAGATACACACCATGTCACAACTGTACTGTAGTGTGGGGTACTATACCTAAAGCTAGAAGACAGGTACACACCAAATCACGACTGTACTCTAGTGTGGGGTACTATACCTAAAACTAGAAGACAGATACACACTATGTCACCACTGTGCTGTAGTGTGGGGTACTATACCTAAAGCTAGAAGACAGGTACACACCATATCACGACTGTACTGTAGTGTGGGGTACTATACCTAAAGCTAGAAGACAGATACACACCATATCACGACTGTACTGTAGTGTGGGGTACTATACCTAAAGCTAGAGGACAGGTACACACCATGTCACAACTGTACTGTAGTGTGGGGTACTATACCTAAAGCTAGAAGACAGGTACACACCATATCACGACTGTACTGTAGTGTGGGGTACTATACCTAAAGCTAGAAGACAGGTACACACCATGTCACGACTGCATTGTAGTGTGGGGTACTATACCTAAAGCAAGAAGACAGGTACACACTATGTCACCACTGTACTGTAGGGTGGGGTACTATACCTAAAGCAAGAAGACAGGTACACACTATGTCACCACTGTGCTGTAGTGTTGGGTACTACACTTAAAGCCAAAAGACAGATACACACCATATCACCACTGTACTGTAGTGTGGGATACTTTACCTAAAGCTAGAAGACAGATACACACTGTGTCACCACTGTACTGTAGTGTGGGGTACTACCCTTAAAGCTAGAAGACAGATACACACCATATCACCACTGTACTGTAGTGTGGGATACTTTACCTAAAGCTAGAAGACAGATACACACCATATCACCACTGTACTGTAGTGTGGGATACTTTACCTAAAGCTAGAAGACAGATACACACTGTGTCACCACTGTACTGTAGTGTGGGGTACTACCCTTAAAGCTATAAGACAGATACACACTATGTCACCGCTGTACTGTAGTGTGGGGTACTATACCTAAAGCTAGAAGACAGATACACACCATGTCACCACTGTACTGTAGTGTGGGGTACAATACCTAAAGCTAGAAGACAGATACACGCTATGTCACCACTGTACTGTAGTGTGGGGTACAATACCTAAAGCTAGAAGACAGATACACACCGTATCACCACTGTACTGTAGTGTGGGATACTATACCTAAAGCTAGAAGACAGATACACACTGTGTCACCACTGTACTGTAGTGTGGGGTACTACCCTTAAAGCTAGAAGACAGATACACACTATGTCACCACTGTACTGTAGTGTGGGGTACAATACCTAACGTTAGAAGACAGATACACACCATATCACCACTATACTGTAGTGTGGGGTACTATACCTAAAGCTAGAAGACAGATACACACTATGTCACCACTGTACTGTAGTGTGGGGTACAATACCTAAAGCTAGAAGACAGATACACACTATGTCACCACTGTACTGTAGTGTGGGGTACAATACCTAAAGCTAGAAGACAGATACACACTATGTCACCACTGTACTGTAGTGTGGGGTACTATACCTAACGTTAGAAGACAGGTACACACCAAATCACGACTGTACTCTAGTGTGGGGTACTATACCTAAAACTAGAAGACAGATACACACTATGTCACCACTGTGCTGTAGTGTGGGGTACTATACCTAAAGCTAGAAGACAGGTACACACCATATCATGACTGTACTGCAGTGTGGGGTACTATACCTAAAGCTAGAAGACAGATACACACCATATCACGACTGTACTGTAGTGTGGGGTACTATACCTAAAGCTAGAGGACAGGTACACACCATGTCACAACTGTACTGTAGTGTGGGGTACTATACCTAAAGCTAGAAGACAGGTACACACCATATCACGACTGTACTGTAGTGTGGGGTACTATACCTAAAGCTAGAAGACAGGTACACACCATGTCACGACTGCATTGTAGTGTGGGGTACTATACCTAAAGCAAGAAGACAGGTACACACTATGTCACCACTGTACTGTAGGGTGGGGTACTATACCTAAAGCAAGAAGACAGGTACACACTATGTCACCACTGTACTGTAGTGTGGGGTACTATACCTAAAGCTAGAAGACAGATACACACCATGTCACCACTGTGCTGTAGTGTGGGGTACAATACCTAAAGCTAGAAGACAGATACACACCATGTCACAACTGTACTGTAGTGTGGGGTACTATACCTAAAGCTAGAAGACAGATACACACTATGTCACGACTGTACTGTAGTGTGGGGTACAATACCTAAAGCTAGAAGACAGATACACACCATGTCACAACTGTACTGTAGTGTGGGGTACTATACCTAAAGCTAGAAGACAGGTACACACCAAATCACGACTGTACTCTAGTGTGGGGTACTATACCTAAAACTAGAAGACAGATACACACTATTTCACCACTGTGCTGTAGTGTGGGGTACTATACCTAAAGCTAGAAGACAGGTACACACCATATCACGACTGTACTGTAGTGTGGGGTACTATACCTAAAGCTAGAAGACAGGTACACACCAAATCACGACTGTACTCTAGTGTGGGGTACTATACCTAAAACTAGAAGACAGATACACACTATTTCACCACTGTGCTGTAGTGTGGGGTACTATACCTAAAGCTAGAAGACAGATACACACTATGTCACGACTGTACTATAGTGTGGGGTACAATACCTAAAGCTAGAAGACAGATACACACCATGTCACAACTGTACTGTAGTGTGGGGTACTATACCTAAAGCTAGAAGACAGATACACACTATGTCACCACTGTGCTGTAGTGTGGGGTACTATACCTAAAGGTAGAAGACATGTACACACCATATCACGACTGTACTGTAGTGTGGGGTACTATACCTAAAGCTAGAAGACAGGTACACACCATATCACGACTGTACTGTAGTGTGGGGTACTATACCTAAAGCTAGAGCACAGGTACACACCATGTCACAACTGTACTGTAGTGTGGGGTACTATACCTAAAGCTAGAAGACAGGTACACACCATGTCACGACTGTACTGTAGTGTGGGGTAATATACCTAAAGCTAGAGGACAGGTACACACCATGTCACCACTGTACTGTAGTGTGGGGTACTATACCTAAAGCTAGAAGACAGGTACACACTATGTCACGACTGTACTGTAGTGTGGGGTACTATACCTAAAGCTAGAAGACAGATACACACCATATCACCACTGCACTGTAGTGTGGGGTACCATACCTAATGCTAGAAGACAGATACACACTATGTCACCACTGTGCTGTAATTTTGACGTACTACACTTTAAGCCAAAAGATACACACCAGGTCACTTATGTACTATATTGCGGGGTACTACACTTTAAGCTAGAAGACAAATATACATTATATAACCACTGTGCTGTAGTGGAGGACACTATACTTAAGGCTAGAGAGACAGAAACACATTATATCAACAATGTAACTTAAAGCTAAAATACCGATACATATTATGTCACCACTGTGCTGTAGTGTTGGGTACTACACTTAAAGCCAAAAGACAGATACACACCATATCACCACTGTACTGTAGTGTGGGGCACTATACCTACAGCTAGAAGACAGATATACACTATGTCAACACTGTACTTTAGCGTAGGTTACTATACCTAAAGCTAAAAGACAGACACCATGTCACCACTGTACTGTAGTGTGGGTTACTATACCTAAAGCTAAAAGACAGACACCATGTCACCACTGTACTGTAGTGTGGGTTACTATACCTAAAGCTAAAAGACAGACACAATGTCACCACTTTATTATAGTGTGGGTTACTATACCTAAAGCTAAAAGACAGACACCATGTCACCACTGTACTGTAGACTGAGGTACTATAACTTAATCCAGAAGACAGATACACACCATATCACCACTGTACTGCAGTGTGGGGTATTATACATAAAGCTAGAAGACAGATAGACACCATATCACCACTGTACTGTAGTGTGGGGTACTATACCTAAATCCAGACGACAGATACCCACCATGTCACGACTGTATTATAGTTTAGGGTACTATACCTAAAGTCAGAAGACAGATAGACACCATGTCATCACTGAACTGCTGTGTGGGGTACTATACCTAAAGCCAGAAGACAGATAGACACCATGTCATCACTACTGTAGTGTGGGGTACTATACCTAAATCCAGGAGACAGATAGATACCATGTCATCACTGTACTGTAGTGTGGGGTACTATACCTAAAGTCAGATGACAGATAGACACCATGTCATCACTGTACTGTAGTGTGGGGTACTATACCTAAAGACAGAAGACAGTTAGACACCATGTCATCACTACTGTAGTGTGGGGTACTATACCTAAAGCCAGAAGACAGTTAGACACCATGTCATCACTGTACTGTAGTGTGGGGTACTACCCTTAAAGCTAGAAGACAGATACACACTATGTCACCACTGTACTGTAGTGTGTGGTACTATACCTAAAGCTAAAAGACAGGTACACACTATGTCACCACTGTACTGTAGTGTGGGGTACTATACCTAAAGCTAGTTACCCACTATGTCACCACTGTACTGTACCTAAAGCTGGAAGACAGATACATACAATTTCTTCACTATACTGTAATGTGAAGTACTACACTTTAAACTAGAGGTTAGATACAAACCATGTTACCAATGTGCTGTAGTGTGGGGCACTATACCGAAAGCTAAAAGACAGATACATACAACGTCATCACTGTATTGTAGTGTTGGGTACTACACTTAAAGCTAGAAGGCAGATAACTGTACTGTAGTATGTGGTACTATACCTAAAGTTAGAGGACAGATACACATCATATATTACCATTGTATTATAGTGTTGGGTAGTACACTTAAAGCTAAAATACCGATACATATTATGTCACCACTGTGCTGTAGTGTTGGGTACTACACTTAAAGCCAAAAGACAGATACACACCATATCACCACTGTACTGTAGTGTGGGATACTTTACCTAAAGCTAGAAGACAGATACACACTGTGTCACCACTGTACTGTAGTGTGGGGTACTACCCTTAAAGCTAGAAGACAGATACACACCATATCACCACTGTACTGTAGTGTGGGATACTTTACCTAAAGCTAGAAGACAGATACACACCATATCACCACTGTACTGTAGTGTGGGATACTTTACCTAAAGCTAGAAGACAGATACACACTGTGTCACCACTGTACTGTAGTGTGGGGTATACCTAAAGCTATAAGACAGATACACACTATGTCACGCTGTACTGTAGTGTGGGGTACTATACCTAAAGCTAGAAGACAGATACACACCATGTCACTGTACTGTAGTGTGGGGTACTATACCTAAAGCTAGAAGACAGATACACCATGTCACCACTGTACTGTAGTGTGGGGTACAATACCTAAAGCTAGAAGACAGATACACACCTATCACCACTGTACTGTAGTGTGGGTACAATACCTAAAGCTAGAAGACAGATACACACTGTGTCACCACTGTACTGTAGTGTGGGGTACTACCTAAAGCTAGAAGACAGATACACACTGTGTCACCACTGTACTGTAGTGTGGGGTACTACCTAAGCTAGAAGACAGATACACACCATGTCACCACTATACTGTAGTGTGGGGTACTACCTAAGCTAGAAGACAGATACACACATGTCACCACTGTACTGTAGTGTGGGGTACAATACCTAAAGCTAGAAGACAGATACACACTATGTCACCACTGTACTGTAGTGTGGGGTACAATACCTAAAGCTAGAAGACAGATACACACTATGTCACCACTGTACTGTAGTGTGGGGTACAATACCTAAGCTAGAAGACAGTACACACCTATCACACTGTACTCAGTGTGGGGTACTATACCTAACTAGAAGACAGATACACAACATCACGACTGCTGTAGTGTGGGGTACTATACCTAAACTAGAAGACAGTACACACCATATCACACTGTACTGTAGTGTGGGGTACTATACCTAAAGCTAGAAGACAGTACACACCATATCACGACTGTACTGTAGTGTGGGGTACTATACCTAAAGCTAGAAGACAGATACACACCATGTCACAACTGTACTGTAGTGTGGGGTACTATACCTAAAGCTAGAGGACAGGTACACACCATATCACAACTGTACTGTAGTGTGGGGTACTATACCTAAAGCTAGAAGACAGGTACACACCATATCACGACTGTTGTAGTGTGGGGTACTATACCTAAAGCTAGAAGACAGGTACACACATGTCACGACTGCTGTAGGTGGGGTACTATACCTAAAGCAAGAAGACAGGTACACACTATGTCACCACTGTACTGTAGTGGGGTACTATACCTAAAGCAAGAAGACAGTACACACTATGTCACCACTGTGCTGTAGTGTGGGGTAATACCTAAAGCTAGAAGACAGATACACACCATGTCACCACTGTGCTGTAGTGTGGGGTACAATACCTAAAGCTAGAAGACAGATACACACATGTCAACTGTACTGTAGTGTGGGGTACAATACCTAAAGCTAGAAGACAGATACACACTATGTCACGACTGTACTGTAGTGTGGGGTACTATACCTAAAGCTAGAAGACAGATACACACATGTCACACTGCTGTAGTGTGGGGTACTATACCTAAAGCTAGAAGACATACACACTATGTCACACTGTGCTGTAGTGTGGGGTACTATACCTAAAGTAGAAGACATGTACACACCATATCACGACTGTACTGTAGTGTGGGGTACTATACCTAAAGCTAGAAGACAGGTACACACCATATCACGACTGTACTGTAGTGTGGGGTACTATACCTAAAGCTAGAGACAGGTACACACCATGTCACAACTGTACTGTAGTGTGGGGTACTATACCTAAAGCTAGAAGACAGGTACACACATGTCACACTGTACTGTAGTGTGGGGTACTATACCTAAAGCTAGAAGACAGGTACACACTATGTCACCACTGTACTGTAGTGTGGGGTACTATACCTAAAGCTAGAAGACAGGTACACACATACACGACTGTACTGTAGTGTGGGGTACTATACCTAAAGCTAGAAGACAGATACACACCATATCACCACTGCACTGTAGTGTGGGGTACCATACCTAATGCTAGAAGACAGATACACACTATGTCACCACTGTGCTGTAATTTTGACGTACTACACTTTAAGCCAAAAGATACACACCAGGTCACTAATGTACTATATTGCGGGGTACTACACTTTAAGCTAGAAGACAAATATACATTATATAACCACTGTGCTGTAGTGGAGGACACTATACTTAAGGCTAGAGAGACAGAAACACATTATATCAACAATGTAACTTAAAGCTAAAATACCGATACATATTATGTCACCACTGTGCTGTAGTGTTGGGTACTACACTTAAAGCCAAAAGACAGATACACACCATATCACCACTGTACTGTAGTGTGGGGCACTATACCTACAGCTAGAAGACAGATATACACTATGTCAACACTGTACTTTAGCGTGGGTTACTATACCTAAAGCTAAAAGACAGACACCATGTCACCACTGTACTGTAGTGTGGGTTACTATACCTAAAGCTAAAAGACAGACACCATGTCACCACTGTACTGTAGTGTGGGTTACTATACCTAAAGCTAAAAGACAGACACAATGTCACCACTTTATTATAGTGTGGGTTACTATACCTAAAGCTAAAAGACAGACACCATGTCACCACTGTACTGTAGACTGAGGTACTATAACTTAATCCAGAAGACAGATACACACCATATCACCACTGTACTGCAGTGTGGGGTATTATACATAAAGCTAGAAGACAGATAGACACCATATCACCACTGTACTGTAGTGTGGGGTACTATACCTAAATCCAGACGACAGATACCCACCATGTCACGACTGTATTATAGTTTAGGGTACTATACCTAAAGTCAGAAGACAGATAGACACCATGTCATCACTGAACTGCTGTGTGGGGTACTATACCTAAAGCCAGAAGACAGATAGACACCATGTCATCACTACTGTAGTGTGGGGTACTATACCTAAATCCAGGAGACAGATAGATACCATGTCATCACTGTACTGTAGTGTGGGGTACTATACCTAAAGTCAGATGACAGATAGACACCATGTCATCACTGTACTGTAGTGTGGGGTACTATACCTAAAGACAGAAGACAGTTAGACACCATGTCATCACTACTGTAGTGTGGGGTACTATACCTAAAGCCAGAAGACAGTTAGACACCATGTCATCACTGTACTGTAGTGTGGGTACTATACCTAAAGCTAGTTACCCATTATGTCACCACTGTACTGTACCTAAAGCTGGAAGACAGATACATACAATTTCTTCACTATACTGTAATGTGAAGTACTACACTTTAAACTAGAGGTTAGATACAAACCATGTTACCAATGTGCTGTAGTGTGGGGCACTATACCGAAAGCTAAAAGACAGATACATACAACGTCATCACTGTATTGTAGTGTTGGGTACTACACTTAAAGCTAGAAGGCAGATAACTGTACTGTAGTATGTGGTACTATACCTAAAGTTAGAGGACAGATACACATCATATATTACCATTGTATTATAGTGTTGGGTAGTACACTTAAAGCTAAAATACCGATACATATTATGTCACCACTGTGCTGTAGTGTTGGGTACTACACTTAAAGCCAAAAGACAGATACACCATATCACCACTGTACTGTAGTGTGGGATACTTTACCTAAAGCTAGAAGACAGATACACACTGTGTCACCACTGTACTGTAGTGTGGGGTACTACCTTAAAGCTAGAAGACAGATACACACTATGTCACGCTGTACTGTAGTGTGGGGTACTATACCTAAAGCTAGAAGACAGATACACACCATGTCACCACTGTACTGTAGTGTGGGGTACAATACCTAAAGCTAGAAGACAGATACACACTATGTCACCACTGTACTGTAGTGTGGGGTACAATACCTAAAGCTAGAAGACAGATACACACCATATCACCACTGTAATGTAGTGTGGGATACTATACCTAAAGCTAGAAGACAGATACACACTGTGTCACCACTGTACTGTAGTGTGGGGTACTACCTTAAAGCTAGAAGACAGATACACACTATGTCACCACTGTACTGTAGTGTGGGGTACAATACCTAAACGCTAGAAGACAGATACACCATATCACCACTATACTGTATTGTGGGGTACTAAACCTAAAGCTAGAAGACAGATACACACTATGTCACCACTGTACTGTAGTGTGGGGTACAATACCTAAAGCTAGAAGACAGATACACACTATGTCACCACTGTACTGTAGTGTGGGGTACTATACCTAACTAGAAGACAGTACACAATCACACTGTACTAGTGTGGGGTACTATACCTAACGTTAGAAGACAGGTACACACCAAATCACGACTGTACTCTAGTGTGGGGTATATACCTAAAACTAGAAGACAGATACACACTATGTCACCACTGTGCTGTAGTGGGGGTACTATACCTAAAGCTAGAAGACAGGTACACACCATATCACGACTGTACTGTAGTGTGGGATACTTTACCTAAAGCTAGAAGACAGATACACACTATGTCACCACTGTACTGTAGTGTGGGGTACTATACCTAAAGCTAGAAGAAAGGTACACACCATATCACGACTGTACTGTAGTGTGGGGTACTATACCTAAAGCTAGAAGACAGATACACACTATGTCACCACTGTACTGTAGTGTGGTAGTATACCTAAGCTAGAAGACAGGTACACACCAAATCACGACTGTACTGTAGTGTGGGGTACTATACCTAAAACTAGAAGACAGATACACCACTATGTCACCACTGTGCTGTAGTGTGGGGTACTATACCTAAAGCTAGAAGACAGGTACACACCATATCACGACTGTACTGTAGTGTGGGTACTATACCTAAAGCAGAAGACAGATACACACCATATCACGACTGTACTGTAGTGTGGGGTACTATACCTAAAGCTAGAGGACAGGTACACACCATGTCACAACTGTACTGTAGTGTGGGGTACTATACCTAAAGCTAGAAGACAGGTACACACCATATCACGACTGTACTGTAGTGGGGTACTATACCTAAAGCTAGAAGACAGGTACATACCATATCACCACTGTACTGTAGTGTGGGATACTTTACCTAAAGCTAGAAGACAGATACACACCATATCACCACTGTACTGTAGTGGGATACTTTACCTAAAGCTAGAAGACAGATACACACTGTGTCACACTGTACTGTAGTGTGGGGTACTACCCTTAAAGCTATAAGACAGATACACACTATGTCACCGCTGTACTGTAGTGTGGGGTACTATACCTAAAGCTAGAAGACAGATACACACCATGTCACCACTGTACTGTAGTGTGGGGTACAATACCTAAAGCTAGAAGACAGATACACGCTATGTCACTACTGTACTGTAGTGTGGGGTACAATACCTAAAGCTAGAAGACAGATACACACCATATCACCACTGTACTGTAGTGTGGGATACTATACCTAAAGCTAGAAGACAGATACACACTGTGTCACCACTGTACTGTAGTGTGGGGTACTACCCTTAAAGCTAGAAGACAGATACACACTATGTCACCACTGTACTGTAGTGTGGGGTACAATACCTAACGTTAGAAGACAGATACACACCATATCACCACTATACTGTAGTGTGGGGTACTATACCTAAAGCTAGAAGACAGATACACACTATGTCACCACTGTACTGTAGTGTGGGGTACAATACCTAAAGCTAGAAGACAGATACACACTATGTCACCACTGTACTGTAGTGTGGGGTACAATACCTAAAGCTAGAAGACAGATACACACTATGTCACCACTGTACTGCAGTGTGGGGTACTATACCTAACGTTAGAAGACAGGTACACACCAAATCACGACTGTACTCTAGTGTGGGGTACTATACCTAAAACTAGAAGACAGATACACACTATGTCACCACTGTGCTGTAGTGTGGGGTACTATACCTAAAGCTAGAAGACAGGTACACACCATATCACGACTGTACTGTAGTGTGGGGTACTATACCTAAAGCTAGAAGACAGATACACACCATATCACGACTGTACTGTAGTGTGGGGTACTATACCTAAAGCTAGAGGACAGGTACACACCATGTCACAACTGTACTGTAGTGTGGGGTACTATACCTAAAGCTAGAAGACAGGTACACACCATATCACGACTGTACTGTAGTGTGGGGTACTATACCTAAAGCTAGAAGACAGGTACACACCATGTCACGACTGCATTGTAGTGTGGGGTACTATACCTAAAGCAAGAAGACAGGTACACACTATGTCACCACTGTACTGTAGGGTGGGGTACTATACCTAAAGCAAGAAGACAGGTACACACTATGTCACCACTGTACTGTAGTGTGGGGTACTATACCTAAAGCTAGAAGACAGATACACACCATGTCACCACTGTGCTGTAGTGTGGGGTACAATACCTAAAGCTAGAAGACAGATACACACCATGTCACAACTGTACTGTAGTGTGGGGTACTATACCTAAAGCTAGAAGACAGATACACACTATGTCACGACTGTACTGTAGTGTGGGGTACAATACCTAAAGCTAGAAGACAGATACACACCATGTCACAACTGTACTGTAGTGTGGGGTACTATACCTAAAGCTAGAAGACAGATACACACTATGTCACCACTGTGCTGTAGTGTGGGGTACTATACCTAAAGGTAGAAGACATGTACACACCATATCACGACTGTACTGTAGTGTGGGGTACTATACCTAAAGCTAGAAGACAGGTACACACCATATCACGACTGTACTGTAGTGTGGGGTACTATACCTAAAGCTAGAGCACAGGTACACACCATGTCACAACTGTACTGTAGTGTGGGGTACTATACCTAAAGCTAGAAGACAGGTACACACCATGTCACGACTGTACTGTAGTGTGGGGTACTATACCTAAAGCTAGAAGACAGGTACACACTATGTCACCACTGTACTGTAGTGTGGGGTACTATACCTAAAGCTAGAAGACAGGTACACACTATGTCACGACTGTACTGTAGTGTGGGGTACTATACCTAAAGCTAGAAGACAGATACACACCATATCACCACTGCACTGTAGTGTGGGGTACCATACCTAATGCTAGAAGACAGATACACACTATGTCACCACTGTGCTGTAATTTTGACGTACTACACTTTAAGCCAAAAGATACACACCAGGTCACTAATGTACTATAATGCGGGGTACTACACTTTAAGCTAGAAGACAAATATACATTATATAACCACTGTGCTGTAGTGGAGGACACTATACTTAAGGCTAGAGAGACAGAAACACATTATATCAACAATGTAACTTAAAGCTAAAATACCGATACATATTATGTCACCACTGTGCTGTAGTGTTGGGTACTACACTTAAAGCCAAAAGACAGATACACACCATATCACCACTGTACTGTAGTGTGGGGCACTATACCTACAGCTAGAAGACAGATATACACTATGTCAACACTGTACTTTAGCGTGGGTTACTATACCTAAAGCTAAAAGACAGACACCATGTCACCACTGTACTGTAGTGTGGGTTACTATACCTAAAGCTAAAAGACAGACACCATGTCACCACTGTACTGTAGTGTGGGTTACTATACCTAAAGCTAAAAGACAGACACAATGTCACCACTTTATTATAGTGTGGGTTACTATACCTAAAGCTAAAAGACAGACACCATGTCACCACTGTACTGTAGACTGAGGTACTATAACTTAATCCAGAAGACAGATACACACCATATCACCACTGTACTGCAGTGTGGGGTATTATACATAAAGCTAGAAGACAGATAGACACCATATCACCACTGTACTGTAGTGTGGGGTACTATACCTAAATCCAGACGACAGATACCCACCATGTCACGACTGTATTATAGTTTAGGGTACTATACCTAAAGTCAGAAGACAGATAGACACCATGTCATCACTGAACTGCTGTGTGGGTACTATACCTAAAGCCAGAAGACAGATAGACACCATGTCATCACTACTGTAGTGTGGGGTACTATACCTAAATCCAGGAGACAGATAGATACCATGTCATCACTGTACTGTAGTGTGGGGTACTATACCTAAAGTCAGATGACAGATAGACACCATGTCATCACTGTACTGTAGTGTGGGGTACTATACCTAAAGACAGAAGACAGTTAGACACCATGTCATCACTACTGTAGTGTGGGGTACTATACCTAAAGCCAGAAGACAGTTAGACACCATGTCATCACTGTACTGTAGTGTGGGGTACTATACCTAAAGCTAGTTACCCATTATGTCACCACTGTACTGTACCTAAAGCTGGAAGACAGATACATACAATTTCTTCACTATACTGTAATGTGAAGTACTACACTTTAAACTAGAGGTTAGATACAAACCATGTTACCAATGTGCTGTAGTGTGGGGCACTATACCGAAAGCTAAAAGACAGATACATACAACGTCATCACTGTATTGTAGTGTTGGGTACTACACTTAAAGCTAGAAGGCAGATAACTGTACTGTAGTATGTGGTACTATACCTAAAGTTAGAGGACAGATACACATATATTACCATTGTATTATAGTGTTGGGTAGTACACTTAAAGCTAAAATACCGATACATATTATGTCACCACTGTGCTGTAGTGTTGGGTACTACACTTAAAGCCAAAAGACAGATACACACCATATCACCACTGTACTGTAGTGTGGGATACTTTACCTAAAGCTAGAAGACAGATACACACTGTGTCACCACTGTACTGTAGTGTGGGGTACTACCCTTAAAGCTAGAAGACAGATACACACTATGTCACCGCTGTACTGTAGTGTGGGGTACTATACCTAAAGCTAGAAGACAGATACACACCATGTCACCACTGTACTGTAGTGTGGGGTACAATACCTAAAGCTAGAAGACAGATACACACTATGTCACCACTGTACTGTAGTGTGGGGTACAATACCTAAAGCTAGAAGACAGATACACACCATATCACCACTGTAATGTAGTGTGGGATACTATACCTAAAGCTAGAAGACAGATACACACTGTGTCACCACTGTACTGTAGTGTGGGGTACTACCCTTAAAGCTAGAAGACAGATACACACTATGTCACCACTGTACTGTAGTGTGGGGTACAATACCTAACGTTAGAAGACAGATACACACCATATCACCACTATACTGTATTGTGGGGTACTATACCTAAAGCTAGAAGACAGATACACACTATGTCACCACTGTACTGTAGTGTGGGGTACAATACCTAAAGCTAGAAGACAGATACACACTATGTCACCACTGTACTGTAGTGTGGGGTACAATACCTAAAGCTAGAAGACAGATACACACTATGTCACCACTGTACTGTAGTGTGGGGTACTATACCTAACGTTAGAAGACAGGTACACACCAAATCACGACTGTACTCTAGTGTGGGGTACTATACCTAAAACTAGAAGACAGATACACACTATGTCACCACTGTGCTGTAGTGTGGGGTACTATACCTAAAGCTAGAAGACAGGTACACACCATATCACGACTGTACTGTAGTGTGGGATACTTTACCTAAAGCTAGAAGACAGATACACACTATGTCACCACTGTACTGTAGTGTGGGGTACTATACCTAAAGCTAGAAGAAAGGTACACACCATATCACGACTGTACTGTAGTGTGGGGTACTATACCTAAAGCTAGAAGACAGATACACACTATGTCACCACTGTACTGTAGTGTGGGGTAGTATACCTAAAGCTAGAAGACAGGTACACACCAAATCACGACTGTACTGTAGTGTGGGGTACTATACCTAAAACTAGAAGACAGATACACACTATGTCACCACTGTGCTGTAGTGTGGGGTACTATACCTAAAGCTAGAAGACAGGTACACACCATATCACGACTGTACTGTAGTGTGGGGTACTATACCTAAAGCTAGAAGACAGATACACACCATATCACGACTGTACTGTAGTGTGGGGTACTATACCTCAAGCTAGAGGACAGGTACACACCATGTCATAACTGTACTGTAGTGTGGGGTACTATACCTAAAGCTAGAAGACAGGTACACACCATATCACGACTGTACTGTAGTGTGGGGTACTATACCTAAAGCTAGAAGACAGGTACATACCATATCACGACTGCATTGTAGTGTGGGGTACTATACCTAAAGCTATAGACAGGTACACACCATATCACGACTGTACTGTAGTGTGGGGTACTATACCTAAAGCAAGAAGACAGGTACACACTATGTCACCACTGTACTGTAGTGTGGGGTACTATACCTAAAGCTAGAAGACAGATACACACTATGTCACCACTGTGCTGTAGTGTGGGGTACTATACCTAAAGCAAGAAGACAGGTACACACCATATCACGACTGTACTGTAGTGTGGGGTACTATACCTAAAGCTAGAAGACAGGTACACACCATATCACGACTGTACTGTAGTGTGGGGTACTATACCTAAAGCTAGAAGACAGATACACACTATGTCACCACTGTGCTGTAGTGTGGGGTACTATACCTAAAGGTAGAAGACATGTACACACCATATCACGACTGTACTGTAGTGTGGGGTACTATACCTAAAGCTAGAAGACAGGTACACACCATATCACGACTGTACTGTAGTGTGGGGTACTATACCTAAAGCTAGAGCACAGGTACACACCATGTCACAACTGTACTGTAGTGTGGGGTACTATACCTAAAGCTAGAAGACAGGTACACACTATGTCACCACTGTACTGTAGTGTGGGGTACTATACCTAAAGCTAGAGCACAGGTACACACCATGTCACAACTGTACTGTAGTGTGGGGTACTATACCTAAAGCTAGAAGACAGGTACACACCATGTCACGACTGTACTGTAGTGTGGGGTACTATACCTAAAGCTAGAAGACAGGTACACACCATATCACGACTGTACTGTAGTGTGGGGTACTATACCTAAAGCTAGAAGACAGGTACACACCATGTCACCACTGTACTGTAGTGTGGGGTACTATACCTAAAGCTAGAAGACAGGTACACACTATGTCACCACTGTACTGTAGTGTGGGGTTCTATACCTAAAGCTAGAAGACAGATACACACTATGTCACGACTGTACTGTAGTGTGGGGTACTATACCTAAAGCTAGAAGACAAATACACACCATATCACCACTGCACTGTAGTGTGGGGTACCATACCTAATGCTAGAAGATAGATACACACTATGTCACCACTGTGCTGTAATTTTGACGTACTACACTTTAAGCCAAAAGATACACACCAGGTCACTAATGTACTATATTGCGGGGTACTACACTTTAAGCTAGAAGACAAATATACATTATATAACCACTGTGCTGTAGTGGGGGACACTATACTTAAGGCTAGAGAGACAGAAACACATTATATCAACAATGTAACTTAAAGCTAAAATACCGATACATATTATGTCACCACTGTGCTGTAGTGTTGGGTACTACACTTAAAGCCAAAAGACAGATACACACCATATCACCACTGTACTGTAGTGTGGGGCACTATACCTACAGCTAGAAGACAGATATACACTATGTCAACACTGTACTTTAGCGTGGGTTACTATACCTACAGCTAAAAGACAGATATACACTATGTCAACACTGTACTTTAGCGTGGGTTACTATACCTAAAGCTAAAAGACAGACACCATGTCACCACTGTACTGTAGTGTGGGGCACTATACCTACAGCTAAAAGACAGATATACACTATGTCAACACTGTACTTTAGCGTGGGTTACTATACCTAAAGCTAAAAGACAGACACCATATCACCACTGTGCTGTAGTGTGGGTTACTATACCTAAAGCTGAAAGACAGACACCATGTCACCACTGTACTGTAGACTGAGGTACTATAACTTAATCCAGAAGACAGATACACACCATATCACCACTGTACTGCAGTGTGGGGTATTATACATAAAGCTAGAAGACAGATAGACACCATATCACCACTGTACTGTAGTGTGGGGTACTATACCTAAATCCAGACGACAGATAGACACCATGTCACGACTGTATTATAGTTTAGGGTACTATACCTAAAGTCAGAAGACAGATAGACACCATGTCATCACTGAACTGCTGTGTGGGGTACTATACCTAAAGCCAGAAGACAGATAGACACCATGTCATCATACTGTAGTGTGGGTACTATACCTAAAGTCAGAAGACAGATAGACACCATGTCATCATACTGTGTGTTGGGGTACTATACCTAAAGCCAGAAGACAGATAGACACCATGTCACACTGTACTGTAGTGTGGGGTACTATACCTAAAGTCAGAAGACAGATAGACACCATGTCATCACTGAACTGCTGTGTGGGTACTATACCTAAAGCCAGAGACAGATAGACACCATGTCATCACTACTGTAGTGTGGGGTACTATACCTAAATCAGAGACAGATAGATACCATGTCACACTGTACTGTAGTGTGGGGTACTATACCTAAAGTCAGATGACAGATAGACACCATGTCATCACTGTACTGTAGTGTGGGGTACTATACCTAAAGACAGAAGACAGTTAGACACCATGTCATCACTACTTAGTGTGGGGTACTATACCTAAAGTCAGAAGACAGTAGACACCATGTCATCACTGTACTGTAGTGTGGGGTACTATACCTAAAGCCAGAAGACAGTAAGACACCATGTCATCACTGTACTATAGTGTGGGGTACTATACCTAAAGTCAGAAGACAGTAAGACACCATGTCACCACTGTACTGTAGTGTAGGGTACTATACCTAAAGCCAGAAGACAGATAGACACCATGTCATCACTGTACTGTAGTGTGGGGTACTATACCTAAAGCCAGAAGACAGAAAGACACCATGTCATCATACTGTAGTGGGGGTACTATACCTAAAGCCAGAAGACAGATAGACACCATGTCATCACTGTACTGTAGTGTGGGTACTATACCTAAAGCCAGAAGACAGATAGACACCATGTCATCAATACTGTAGTGTGGGGTACTATACCTAAAGCCAGAAGACAGATAGACACCATGTCATCACTGTACTGTAGTGTGGGGTACTATACCTAAAGTCAGAAGACAGATAGACACCATGTCATCATACTGTAATGTGGGGTACTATAGCTAAAGCAGAAGACAGATAGACACCATGTCATCACTGTACTGTAGTGTGGGGTACTATACCTAAAGCTAGAAGACAGATACACACCATATCACGACTGTACTGTAGTGTAGGGTACTATACCTAAAGCTAGAAGACAGATACACACCATATCACACTGTACTGTAGTGTGGGGTACTATACCTAAAGTCAGAAGACAGATACACACCATGTCACCACTGTACTGTAGTGTGGGGTAATACCTAAAGCTAGAAGACAGATACACCTATGTCACCACTGTACTGTAGTGTGGGGTACAATACCTAAAGCTAGAAGACAGATACACACATATCACCACTGTACTGTAGTGTGGGTACTATACCTAAAGCTAGAAGACAGATACACACTGTGTCACCACTGTACTGTAGTGTGGGGTACTACCTTAAAGCTAGAAGACAGATACACACTATGTCACCACTGTACTGTAGTGTGGGGTACAATACCTAACGTTAGAAGACAGATACACACCATATCACCACTATACTGTAGTGTGGGGTACTATACCTAAAGCTAGAAGACAGATACACACTATGTCACCACTGTACTGTAGTGTGGGGTACAATACCTAAAGCTAGAAGACAGATACACACTATGTCACCACTGTACTGTAGTGTGGGGTACAATACCTAAAGCTAGAAGACAGATACACACTATGTCACCACTGTACTGCAGTGTGGGGTACTATACCTAACGTTAGAAGACAGGTACACACCAAATCACGACTGTACTCTAGTGTGGGGTACTATACCTAAAACTAGAAGACAGATACACACTATGTCACACTGTGCTGTAGTGTGGGGTACTATACCTAAAGCTAGAAGACAGGTACACACCATATCACGACTGTACTGTAGTGTGGGGTACTATACCTAAAGCTAGAAGACAGATACACACCATATCACGACTGTACTGTAGTGTGGGGTACTATACCTAAAGCTAGAGGACAGGTACACACCATGTCACAACTGTACTGTAGTGTGGGGTACTATACCTAAAGCTAGAAGACAGGTACACACCATATCACGACTGTACTGTAGTGTGGGGTACTATACCTAAAGCTAGAAGACAGGTACACACCATGTCACGACTGCATTGTAGTGTGGGGTACTATACCTAAAGCAAGAAGACAGGTACACACTATGTCACCACTGTACTGTAGGGTGGGGTACTATACCTAAAGCAAGAAGACAGGTACACACTATGTCACCACTGTACTGTAGTGTGGGGTACTATACCTAAAGCTAGAAGACAGATACACACCATGTCACCACTGTGCTGTAGTGTGGGGTACAATACCTAAAGCTAGAAGACAGATACACACCATGTCACAACTGTACTGTAGTGTGGGGTACTATACCTAAAGCTAGAAGACAGATACACACTATGTCACGACTGTACTGTAGTGTGGGGTACAATACCTAAAGCTAGAAGACAGATACACACATGTCACAACTGTACTGTAGTGTGGGGTACTATACCTAAAGCTAGAAGACAGATACACACTATGTACCACTGTGCTGTAGTGTGGGGTACTATACCTAAAGGTAGAAGACATGTACACACCATATCACGACTGTACTGTAGTGTGGGGTACTATACCTAAAGCTAGAAGACAGGTACACACCATATCACGACTGTACTGTAGTGGGGTACTATACCTAAAGCTAGAGCACAGGTACACACCATGTCACAACTGTACTGTAGTGTGGGGTACTATACCTAAAGCTAGAAGACAGGTACACACCATGTCACGACTGTACTGTAGTGTGGGGTACTATACCTAAAGCTAGAAGACAGGTACACACTATGTCACCACTGTACTGTAGTGTGGGGTACTATACCTAAAGCTAGAAGACAGGTACACACTATGTCACGACTGTACTGTAGTGTGGGGTACTATACCTAAAGCTATAAGACAGATACACACCATATCACCACTGCACTGTAGTGTGGGGTACCATACCTAATGCTAGAAGACAGATACACACTATGTCACCACTGTGCTGTAATTTGACGTACTACACTTTAAGCCAAAAGATACACACCAGGTCACTAATGTACTATATTGCGGGGTACTACACTTTAAGCTAGAAGACAAATATACATTATATAACCACTGTGCTGTAGTGGAGGACACTATACTTAAGGCTAGAGAGACAGAAACACATTATATCAACAATGTAACTTAAAGCTAAAATACCGATACATATTATGTCACCACTGTGCTGTAGTGTTGGGTACTACACTTAAAGCCAAAAGACAGATACACACCATATCACCACTGTACTGTAGTGTGGGGCACTATACCTACAGCTAGAAGACAGATATACACTATGTCAACACTGTACTTTAGCGTGGGTTACTATACCTAAAGCTAAAAGACAGACACCATGTCACCACTGTACTGTAGTGTGGGTTACTATACCTAAAGCTAAAAGACAGACACCATGTCACCACTGTACTGTAGTGTGGGTTACTATACCTAAAGCTAAAAGACAGACACAATGTCACCACTTTATTATAGTGTGGGTTACTATACCTAAAGCTAAAAGACAGACACCATGTCACCACTGTACTGTAGACTGAGGTACTATAACTTAATCCAGAAGACAGATACACACCATATCACCACTGTACTGCAGTGTGGGGTATTATACATAAAGCTAGAAGACAGATAGACACCATATCACCACTGTACTGTAGTGTGGGGTACTATACCTAAATCCAGACGACAGATACCCACCATGTCACGACTGTATTATAGTTTAGGGTACTATACCTAAAGTCAGAAGACAGATAGACACCATGTCATCACTGAACTGCTGTGTGGGGTACTATACCTAAAGCCAGAAGACAGATAGACACCATGTCATCACTACTGTAGTGTGGGGTACTATACCTAAATCCAGGAGACAGATAGATACCATGTCATCACTGTACTGTAGTGTGGGGTACTATACCTAAAGTCAGATGACAGATAGACACCATGTCATCACTGTACTGTAGTGTGGGGTACTATACCTAAAGACAGAAGACAGTTAGACACCATGTCATCACTACTGTAGTGTGGGGTACTATACCTAAAGCCAGAAGACAGTTAGACACCATGTCATCACTGTACTGTAGTGTGGGGTACTATACCTAAAGCTAGTTACCCATTATGTCACCACTGTACTGTACCTAAAGCTGGAAGACAGATACATACAATTTCTTCACTATACTGTAATGTGAAGTACTACACTTTAAACTAGAGGTTAGATACAAACCATGTTACCAATGTGCTGTAGTGTGGGGCACTATACCGAAAGCTAAAAGACAGATACATACAACGTCATCACTGTATTGTAGTGTTGGGTACTACACTTAAAGCTAGAAGGCAGATAACTGTACTGTAGTATGTGGTACTATACCTAAAGTTAGAGGACAGATACACATCATATATTACCATTGTATTATAGTGTTGGGTAGTACACTTAAAGCTAAAATACCGATACATATTATGTCACCACTGTGCTGTAGTGTTGGGTACTACACTTAAAGCCAAAAGACAGATACACACCATATCACCACTGTACTGTAGTGTGGGATACTTTACCTAAAGCTAGAAGACAGATACACACTGTGTCACCACTGTACTGTAGTGTGGGGTACTACCCTTAAAGCTAGAAGACAGATACACACTATGTCACCGCTGTACTGTAGTGTGGGGTACTATACCTAAAGCTAGAAGACAGATACACACCATGTCACCACTGTACTGTAGTGTGGGGTACAATACCTAAAGCTAGAAGACAGATACACACTATGTCACCACTGTACTGTAGTGGGGTACAATACCTAAAGCTAGAAGACAGATACACACCATATCACCACTGTAATGTAGTGTGGGATACTATACCTAAAGCTAGAAGACAGATACACACTGTGTCACCACTGTACTGTAGTGTGGGGTACTACCCTTAAAGCTAGAAGACAGATACACACTATGTCACCACTGTACTGTAGTGTGGGGTACAATACCTAACGTTAGAAGACAGATACACACCATATCACCACTATACTGTATTGTGGGGTACTATACCTAAAGCTAGAAGACAGATACACACTATGTCACCACTGTACTGTAGTGTGGGGTACAATACCTAAAGCTAGAAGACAGATACACACTATGTCACCACTGTACTGTAGTGTGGGGTACAATACCTAAAGCTAGAAGACAGATACACACTATGTCACCACTGTACTGTAGTGTGGGGTACTATACCTAACGTTAGAAGACAGGTACACACCAAATCACGACTGTACTCTAGTGTGGGGTACTATACCTAAAACTAGAAGACAGATACACACTATGTCACCACTGTGCTGTAGTGTGGGGTACTATACCTAAAGCTAGAAGACAGGTACACACCATATCACGACTGTACTGTAGTGTGGGATACTTTACCTAAAGCTAGAAGACAGATACACACTATGTCACCACTGTACTGTAGTGTGGGGTACTATACCTAAAGCTAGAAGAAAGGTACACACCATATCACGACTGTACTGTAGTGTGGGGTACTATACCTAAAGCTAGAAGACAGATACACACTATGTCACCACTGTACTGTAGTGTGGGGTAGTATACCTAAAGCTAGAAGACAGGTACACACCAAATCACGACTGTACTGTAGTGTGGGGTACTATACCTAAAACTAGAAGACAGATACACACTATGTCACCACTGTGCTGTAGTGTGGGGTACTATACCTAAAGCTAGAAGACAGGTACACACCATATCACGACTGTACTGTAGTTGGGGTACTATACCTAAAGCTAGAAGACAGATACACACCATATCACGACTGTACTGTAGTGTGGGGTACTATACCTCAAGCTAGAGGACAGGTACACACCATGTCATAACTGTACTGTAGTGTGGGGTACTATACCTAAAGCTAGAAGACAGGTACACACCATATCACGACTGTACTGTAGTGTGGGGTACTATACCTAAAGCTAGAAGACAGGTACATACCATATCACGACTGCATTGTAGTGTGGGGTACTATACCTAAAGCTAGAAGACAGGTACACACCATATCACGACTGTACTGTAGTGTGGGGTACTATACCTAAAGCAAGAAGACAGGTACACACTATGTCACCACTGTACTGTAGTGTGGGGTACTATACCTAAAGCTAGAAGACAGATACACACTATGTCACCACTGTGCTGTAGTGTGGGGTACTATACCTAAAGCAAGAAGACAGGTACACACCATATCACGACTGTACTGTAGTGTGGGGTACTATACCTAAAGCTAGAAGACAGGTACACACCATATCACGACTGTACTGTAGTGTGGGGTACTATACCTAAAGCTAGAAGACAGATACACACTATGTCACCACTGTGCTGTAGTGTGGGGTACTATACCTAAAGGTAGAAGACATGTACACACATATCACGACTGTACTGTAGTGTGGGGTACTATACCTAAAGCTAGAAGACAGGTACACACCATATCACGACTGTACTGTAGTGTGGGGTACTATACCTAAAGCTAGAGCACAGGTACACACCATGTCACAACTGTACTGTAGTGTGGGGTACTATACCTAAAGCTAGAAGACAGGTACACACTATGTCACCACTGTACTGTAGTGTGGGGTACTATACCTAAAGCTAGAGCACAGGTACACACCATGTCACAACTGTACTGTAGTGTGGGGTACTATACCTAAAGCTAGAAGACAGGTACACACCATGTCACGACTGTACTGTAGTGTGGGGTACTATACCTAAGCTAGAAGACAGGTACACACCATATCACGACTGTACTGTAGTGTGGGGTACTATACCTAAAGCTAGAAGACAGGTACACACCATGTCACCACTGTACTGTAGTGTGGGGTACTATACCTAAAGCTAGAAGACAGGTACACACTATGTCACCACTGTACTGTAGTGTGGGGTTCTATACCTAAAGCTAGAAGACAGATACACACTATGTCACGACTGTACTGTAGTGTGGGGTACTATCCTAAAGCTAGAAGACAAATACACACCATATCACCACTGCACTGTAGTGTGGGTACCATACCTAATGCTAGAAGATAGATACACACTATGTCACCACTGTGCTGTAATTTGACGTACTACACTTTAAGCCAAAAGATACACACCAGGTCACTAATGTACTATATTGCGGGGTACTACACTTTAAGCTAGAAGACAAATATACATTATATAACCACTGTGCTGTAGTGGGGGACACTATACTTAAGGCTAGAGAGACAGAAACACATTATATCAACAATGTAACTTAAAGCTAAAATACCGATACATATTATGTCACCACTGTGCTGTAGTGTTGGGTACTACACTTAAAGCCAAAAGACAGATACACACCATATCACCACTGTACTGTAGTGTGGGGCACTATACCTACAGCTAGAAGACAGATATACACTATGTCAACACTGTACTTTAGCGTGGGTTACTATACCTACAGCTAAAAGACAGATATACACTATGTCAACACTGTACTTTAGCGTGGGTTACTATACCTAAAGCTAAAAGACAGACACCATGTCACCACTGTACTGTAGTGTGGGGCACTATACCTACAGCTAAAAGACAGATATACACTATGTCAACACTGTACTTTAGCGTGGGTTACTATACCTAAAGCTAAAAGACAGACACCATATCACCACTGTGCTGTAGTGTGGGTTACTATACCTAAAGCTGAAAGACAGACACCATGTCACCACTGTACTGTAGACTGAGGTACTATAACTTAATCCAGAAGACAGATACACACCATATCACCACTGTACTGCAGTGTGGGGTATTATACATAAAGCTAGAAGACAGATAGACACCATATCACCACTGTACTGTAGTGTGGGGTACTATACCTAAATCCAGACGACAGATAGACACCATGTCACGACTGTATTATAGTTTAGGGTACTATACCTAAAGTCAGAAGACAGATAGACACCATGTCATCACTGAACTGCTGTGTTGGGTACTATACCTAAAGCCAGAAGACAGATAGACACCATGTCACCACTGTACTGTAGTGTGGGGTACTATACCTAAAGTCAGAAGACAGATAGACACCATGTCATCACTGAACTGCTGTGTTGGGTACTATACCTAAAGCCAGAAGACAGATAGACACCATGTCATCACTACTGTAGTGTGGGGTACTATACCTAAATCCAGGAGACAGATAGATACCATGTCAACACTGTACTGTAGTGTGGGGTACTATACCTAAAGTCAGATGACAGATAGACACCATGTCATCACTGTACTGTAGTGTGGGGTACTATACCTAAAGACAGAAGACAGTTAGACACCATGTCATCACTACTTTAGTGTGGGGTACTATACCTAAAGTCAGAAGACAGTTAGACACCATGTCACCACTGTACTGTAGTGTGGGGTACTATACCTAAAGCCAGAAGACAGTAAGACACCATGTCATCACTGTACTATAGTGTGGGGTACTATACCTAAAGTCAGAAGACAGTAAGACACCATGTCACCACTGTACTGTAGTGTAGGGTACTATACCTAAAGCCAGAAGACAGATAGACACCATGTCATCACTGTACTGTAGTGTGGGGTACTATACCTAAAGCCAGAAGACAGAAAGACACCATGTCATCAATACTGTAGTGTGGGGTACTATACCTAAAGCCAGAAGACAGATAGACACCATGTCATCACTGTACTGTAGTGTGGGGTACTATACCTAAAGCCAGAAGACAGATAGACACCATGTCATCAATACTGTAGTGTGGGGTACTATACCTAAAGCCAGAAGACAGATAGACACCATGTCATCACTGTACTGTAGTGTGGGGTACTATACCTAAAGTCAGAAGACAGATAGACACCATGTCATCAATACTGTAATGTGGGGTACTATAGCTAAAGCCAGAAGACAGATAGACACCATGTCATCACTGTACTGTAGTGTGGGGTACTATACCTAAAGCTAGAAGACAGATACACACCATATCACGACTGTACTGTAGTGTAGGGTACTATACCTAAAGCTAGAAGACAGATACACACCATATCACGACTGTACTGTAGTGTGGGGTACTATACCTAAAGTCAGAAGACAGATAGACACCATGTCATCACTGTACTGTAGTGTGGGGTACTATACCTAAAGTCAGAAGACAGTTTGACAGCATGTCATCACTGTACTGTAGTGTGGGGTACTATACCTAAAGTCAGAAGACAGTTAGACACCATGTCATCAC
Source organism: Anadara kagoshimensis (assembly GCA_021292105.1). Taxonomy (NCBI): domain Eukaryota; kingdom Metazoa; phylum Mollusca; class Bivalvia; order Arcoida; family Arcidae; genus Anadara; species Anadara kagoshimensis. Next base: position 48,222,437 of record CM037859.1, on the reverse strand, counting down.
TGTACTGTAGTGTGGGGTACTACACCTAAAGTCAGAAGACAGTTAGACACCATGTCATCACTGTACTGTAGTGTGGGGTACTATACCTAAAGTCAGAAGCCTGTCTGCTACATCTTTTGCCTGAAATATGATGCTGCTATTATTTATACATCACAACAGTATTGTGTCTCATAAGCCATTTACTGTAGGTACCAGTGCTAAAGTGCCTACCTGTGTTACTAACAGTGAGCACCCGAAGGCTAGCTTCAGGAAACAGAAAGTAATCAAAACAACAGATATCAGCACGGACATTAAACAAACATTCAACGCGAGGCGTACACGCACAAGAGAAATCAAAATGCCAGCCAAATTTTAAGAATTTGATTGTAGTTAATTTGTAGTGTCCATGATGACAATTTTATATATTACAGTGATTGTTATTAATTAGGTTTAAAAATCTAATTTTGTTAAGTCTAAGTAGGACATCAGTTGTTTTTTTCAGTAGCTCAGTAATTTCAATCAAAGAACTTTCAGTCAGATTATACTAATTTTCAGTCAAGTTACATTGATGTTATCTCAATAATACTTCCTAATGGTTATTTTGTTTTTTAGGAAGGGAGATATTACCTTTGTATACCTTTGTACATACCATGTACTTGGTACACACGTGTGACGTCATCACTTTATGTTTGTCTAGACAATACATAATAAAAAAAATTATACACAACGCATGGCTGTTATTTCTTTATCAGTAGACTAGCCTAATAAACAATATACATTTTGGAATTAACTTTGGCTTTTAAATTTTACATTATTTTGTCCATTCCAAATAACATTATTAATTGCATTTAATTTCTATATTCAATAAATTTATTTATTTATTGAGTTATTCATCGAGACGACCCCGCCACATACTTAAAACTTTTATTGATATATTTTCAGTTTATAACAATGGCAAACGTTTTCAATATCCATATGGATCCTGAGGAAGATGACCTGAACTCAGATATGCCAACCTCAACTCGGAGGTTTACTAGCACAGGAGACATGTCATATCCCGTGCCAGCCTGTTACACTACAGGACAGAAGTATTCGAGTCGTGGTGGACTTAAGCTCCACCCAAGAAAACATCACCAGCTAAACATAACTATAAGGCACTGATACTTATGTGGAAAGAAAAATGTGAACAAATGCATCATTACTTAACACCTTACAAAATTTCACCACGTGCCAATGGACCATCTGCGGGAGGAAACTTATAAGACTGTCAAATGATAGGTTTTGCGACCCCGGAAAAATTTAACCTCCTAGGCCTCCTCGGCAGGTTAGGGATTGGGAACTATTTTTTACATTTCTTTCATTCAATATTATATTTTGCTTTATATACATTTTGGCATTAACTTTGGCTTTTAAATTTTACATCATTTTGTCCATTCCAAATCACATTATTAATTGTATTTAATTTCTATATTCAATAAATTTAGTTATTTATTGAATTATTTATTTATTTATAAATGATATTAATTTAAACTTCAATTATTATTTTCACTTCTTGAAGTCGCCAGAGGCACAATACAATCCTCAATGGAACCTGGGAAAATCTTAAGCGATTTAAGTCAAAGGGAGATAACCTCACAGGGGGTTATAAAGCCCTTACATTGAGACTACCACGCCACAATACATACACGATTAAGGTGTGTATACGTAGGTGCATTGCGGTAGTGCGGTGATCAGATGAACGGTGACCTATTATCATTATTAAAGGAGTGGCGGTACATTGCGGTAGTGCGATGATCAGATATGCCATAGATGTAGGTCATGCCTATAGAAAAGAAATAATGATGTATCAGACGAATTTGAAATTTGCTATACAATGGTAGTTTTTAAACACCTAAAAATACCACGTTAAGCGAATTTGTTTTAATAATATTTAATATTATACATAATAACAATATATAAAACCCTTATTTATATAATCGGACCTTAGTCGTTCAGTGTTCTATATATATTGCATGCTTACGTATCTTGATGATACAATCCTTTGTTTATATATTCGGGACTTGGCTTATTCTTCCAGACAAATAATAATTAATCTCGTCGTTAACAAATTTCTTTACATCTATTTAACTTAAACTAGGAAACAGTTGTTCCAAATACATGGTATATGTTTAAAAAAAGTACTAAAATTATTATGTTTCTTTGTCGTAAGTCCCGAGTCCGCTGTTCAATGGCACATTTTAAACTTTGTATTAATTGTATTGTTTTACAATAAATTGCAAATAGCTTGTGATTATAAATTGTTGCTGAAATGAAGATTTCTCAAACCGCAAAGACAGTTTGTTTATAACTTTAGCCACTATATAAGATACGACAGGCAAGTGTTTGTAGTTGGTTTAGTTTGTTTTCATAAAGAACATCTTGATCAGCGAATCCATTATGTAATTACAATGTGTATAGAAATCCATATTGCGATTATACAGTAGTCCATTATGCGATTGTATGGAATTACATATTATATCAGTTTTATATAATTTAAATAATGGAAATAATTTAAACAACAAACATACTAATATATGTACATAGTTCACGTTGAAAAATATAACATGTCAGCATTAATTCAGTCCTCTTAACGGTAGTAGTTCTCGTTAAAATTAAAATGACAATGGCTAACATATTACAAACAAATACATATTAAATATGAGTATATATTTATACACGCGTCGTTATACAAATTAACGGTTACTTAGACTGCAAAATTGTGAAACAAGGATATGGTCTCGTGGCATACCCAACCTATCCATATAAGACATATTCCAATTTAATGTGAAGACTATAACCATGGGTGTATTTTGCACAAAAACAATGCTGATAGTCATAGCACAACGCATTTTGAATGATTTCCATTACTCTCAAAACTCATGTATAAACATACATGGAATTCCCTTGCAACTATAATACTTATATTCAATGCGCACACAACACATTTTGTTCTGCATTAAACTATTACTGAACAATATATATGAAACTGTTCTTAACTCCCACTGTCTGAACTGACAATTTATATAAAATTAAAATTAAAAAACAAAATTCCTTGAACACATTTTTCTTATTTCTTGTTTTTCTAGTTGTAAAAAATATATATCCTAAATCAGATAATTTCCGAAAATATAACCGTTCTTAAAATCGCTTTCAATAAGCTCGCTTGTGCATACTGAGGTCGAATCTTTAGTGCCAGTCTTCTATCAGGTGCTGCAAAGGGACTACTGGATTGTCGTCCTATTGATGTTCTAACTCTAGGCATAATGTCTCTGGCTGCACTAAACGACCTCGCACGATGTCGTACGTAACAAAGAAATTAATCCAAATTAATCGGAGTTCATCAATAGGTATAAAAATTCAAGAATAAAACATCCAACGATTTTGACACAAAATATGAATATTGGCTTTTTAGAGTAAAATTATGTAAGAAATAAATAAAATTTAAGATGAATAATCCTGTCGGGTATCCAAAATGGTGGAAGTAGAAGAGGCAATAAAATATTGGGAAACACATTTTAGGAGAAATAAGACTTACGGAGTTATATTTCTTTAAAAATTCAATAGTTTACATACAACAAAGCGAGGCAACTCAAAATATAGAAAACCAGTTTTTTCTTTCCTAAAATAACCGTAACTGCTCCTTAGTGTTTCATATCACTTCCAATTCAAGCAGCATTTGTGCTTGTAAATATTATTATTGATAGGAGGTCCATGGAAGGAAACTTCGTTTTTGGTCGATTGTGTAATAAAATATCCATGATGCCCATGGTCCGTGATCATACATAAAACCGACATATAAATATGTGCGCTTTGAAATATTAATCGGGGTGTCGAATACGATTTGGTTCCTTTACGGTATGTCCCAGGTCCTGGTGTTTTAAAATTACAATCTGAAGCTTAAATTGAGTTTAAATAATGATTTTATACTTGTTTTGCTGTCTCTGTTCCAACAAGATTGTTAATTTTGATTTATTACGGCCAATGTCGGAATTTACCAGTTCGTAAGCAATTTGGGTCATATTGCAATGTATTTGCTAACCTTCCGGAGCACCCGGTCTCGCTTTCAACGTTTTATACTTCGACAAGTATGATTGATTTTTGTTTTAACTCTTTTGTATTCTACAATTTTTTGTATTTTATAAATTTAAACCACTCGGATATTACATTATGACCTATATGTTTATATTTGTACTATAATGTGTTTACTAGAATACTATTGTTTTACTATATATCATCCTATGTTTATTTACAACTTGCCTGTGATACAACTTTTTATCAGTTTAACATTAGTTTAATGTTTTAATAATATATTTTGTTGATACTAACTGTATCTTTTACATTTTCTGAAATAATGTCGGATTCTCCTAAAGCACTAAATCACTTAATACTTTCAGTACTTTGATTGTTTGTAGGTACACGCCCCGCTTTGGATTGCTGTCATTTCGTCCCTAGCATTTCGTTGACGTTATGTTATATGATATGGATTAGTATGTTTGTTTTTGATTATATACATTTCTGATTTTACCATGTAAAAATATTTTGATGTTCAAACCTTTTGAGCAAGTGCTACTGCTGATGATTGTAATCATGAAACGACTGTCTTGTGCTGCAGAATATAAAGCCCACGAATGGATATTGACTGGATCCCAAGGACTTTGAACCAAACGTGAAATTTTTTTGTTAATTCTCTTGCTGCCAAAATAATTTTTAACGCATTGTTGGCAGTGCCAAATTGAAGTTCACAATGCGAAATGATATGACGTCAACAATAGATTATGACGTCAGACGCGCTTTTAGTCATATGACATCATTAGTTCATTGTAGATTGTAATATAAATAGTCAACATTTTGCATTCTTGCTGACTTGCTGGCTTCGCCTCGTTTGACAATAAAATTGCTCGGGGTGACAATATGAACTGTCACCCTATCAGAAATGTAATATTTATACAATGTCTACCCCTATCAAAAGTCATTAATTGTATAATAATGCAAAGGTAATTTCGTACATCAATGTAATATTTCGTACTGGCGTTTAACAAGCGTATTATTTCGCACTATATATAGGCCTTGAACGTTATATTTGAGGATATTTCCGTAATGAAAGGGTTCGAACCGACACTGGACAACACATAGCCTCAAACATGGATTTTTATCTACTAATCCGGAACCGGGGGATTTCGCAAAATCTTAACAGGAACCAAGTTAGTGAGATGACTCAAAGAACCTATGTGTTGGCACAGCTTATTAATATTAACTATATAAAGACCACTACGGCAACTGAAGACAATAAAATTAATTCAATATACTACAATAAATGAAAATAAAATCTAAATTAAATATTCCTGGTCAGGAATTTAGTAAAGTTAGGCCCCAAAAAAGCAAAACCTACCCCTATTTTAGAAATCATAAGCAATGTAAATGAAAAACCGGGGCATTTTATTGCTAAAAATCTTTTCCTTTAAATATACAAGGGATATAGCTTATATATTTGATGTTTAGCATACCTAGTTTCATTTTGGCAAAACTATAGTTATAGGACTATATAGGAAAATGGCAAGGTTCTTGGGTAGAAAATTACTATATTTGTCAATATATCTTCGAAACTATCAACTTTTCGTATAGGCATATATAGCAGAGTATTGTAGGTAATAGCAAAATGATAATTTTGATAATATCAATGGGTGTAAAGGTCAACGTTATAGATGCAAAGAAATGCCATAATTATTATCTGGAAAACTATGACCTTTTTGCATAGGCAAATTTATTAGAATATTTTAGATATTGGCCATTTGATATAAGGTCATGGGTTCAAAGGTAACATGCAAACAAATAATGTAATTGTTAATTATCTGGAAAAAAACGTTAAAAATTTTGTATAGGCATATATTAGAATATTATGGGTATTGCCATTATGATATATAGATGAAGGTCTTAGGTTCAAAGGTCAGACAAAAAGCAATAATGAAACAGTTAATTATCTTGAAAACAATGTGTTTTTGTATAGGCATGTACCAGTATATTAATGTACAAGTGTTCATTTATTGTTCCACCCAAATATTTTCACAAAGTTGACATTCTTGATATTTCTGTTTTGCAGAGAGCTTTAAAGTGATTCATGTGGAGGTATCTCTGTTTGATTTCATTTGGAAATGTCGTCAAACAATTTGTATGGAAAAAAACTCTTCTGTTCTTCAACTCCATGACTTTTGAATAGCTGGTACCAGGAGCCAAAAACTGTATGATGTCCATAAATTTTAAATCTGGTCTGGATATGCACATATATGCATTGTTCTTATTGACGACAAAGTTTTCGTATTGGTGAGGGCAAAGGTGTTTAGCTAGAACTTCCCTTATTAAAATTAACATCCTACTTTGCTGAATTCAATCCAAGAACGGAAACTTATGTTATATATTTTGCTACTTCGACTTGAATTCTTTGGTTTGCTGATTTCTGCATCTTTGTATTGGCATAATAATTTTCGCCAGTCAATCTCGAGTGTTTAACATGTCTAAAATCCAGCCCTTTTTCTTTAGCTAAATCTTCTACTTAATTACTGATTTCCTGCATATATGCGATCATGCTAGACACTAGCTGGTCCGTATCAGAATTGATATACAAAATGGATCGTTGTAACCTGGTACATTGCTACAAATGGACACACTAACTGCTATATGGTTTTGTGTCCATTTCATGTGTTGTGATTGATCTTTGTCCACTTTTTCTAACATGGCTTCAAAATCAGAAACTGTAAACCATGGGAAACTTCTGTCTTAAACATTGACATCATAATATTCCAGCTTTTGGAAAAAACATGTTGATTGGATTTGAAAAATCCACCTAGATAAACACGTTTGGTTTTGTTGCTGCAGTAAGCTTAATGACGATGCAGGTTAAAAAGACGTTAGGAAATGACGTTTGATATTTCCAGCATACTTGAAACAACTTTTTTAATGTAACTGGCTTGGTTTTTAAACAGGTAGAGGGTGGTGTCATGGCGTCTTCTTTACTTGATTGATTGGCAAGTATCGTGTTCGTTTAAGCTATAGACATTCAAGTTCACGTTGAAAAAACGTTCCATAGTGTAGAAACTATTCTATTGCTACACCAGAAAACTGCTTGCTTGATTTTGTAAAATTCATCCATTGCTTGTAGTATTCTTTAGCTGTGGATTCAAAACTCATGTCATAACCATGATGAAGAGTTAAACATTTGATTAATCAAAGATTATCTTAATACGTTTTACCATTCTGTTGATTTACAGCCAAGTTGTACACTAACATTTTTCTGTTGATTTACAACCAAGTTGTACACTGAAATTTTATAAGTAATATATTGAGGCAAATTGCCTTTTCCTACAGGATACAAATATGGAAAAGATGAACAATTAGACTTGGTAAGAAGCACTAATAACCACTTTGTATCTGGAGTTCGCTCAGTCTTCTTAGATATAAACATTAGAGAATGTAACACGACATTATACGTATACGAAGTAATATGCCGATAGTCTCCAGTTTCTCTATTTTGTAAAATTATTCCTAAAGAAAAAATCGACTTAAAAGCATGCTGTTGATCTTGATATATTTCAACATAATTCATGAGATGTTCTATACTCAAATCATTTGTTTTTACAGCTCTCTTAAATGGTTTATTATGACTTATCTTTTCCATGTCTTTTTTATAAAATACTAAGTTTATGCTATTCAGATTCATGGATGACCTTCATCTGTGTTATTAAGCCGTTTTATTATCCTGTTTTTGATATTTGACGACTTTATAGTTTACCAGATACTGTAAAACATGAAATTTTTGCGTGCATGTTATTTTCGCGTAATTTGCGAGTTCATAAATACTCGCGAAAATAATATGGGCTAAAATAAATTTTATCGAATAAATATGAATGGACTTTTACATGAGGGGCTCACAACGGGATATCGCGAAAATTTCGTGCCGCGAAATGACTTCGATACAAATATCACAAAAATATCTTGCCGCGAAAATAAAGATTTACAGTAACTAGCCATGTTTGTATTGTTTTGCATCTGTGAGCTTGACCTTTGGACCAATGACCTTCCGTTATATATCATAATGATCGTTGTATAAATATCTACAAGATTCTAATATACATGCCTATACAAAAAGTTTTTTAGTTTTCTAAGAGAATTTGCTATTTCAGGATTCTTTGGCATTACTAGGACATATCCAAAAAATTTAATTGACTTGCTTATATGAAGATATTGAAGCTGTTTTTCTTGACGGTCTGAGCTCGCTCTTCCTCGTGCATTTGTAAATATCGAGTGGGTACTGGTTTACTAACTTTAAATCGTATTTGACTGAATTGAAGGCTAATACGGGTACCTGTAAAATACACTCTTTAAACTCGCCGTAGAGTTAAATCAAGTGCTTATCTTATTAATATTTTTCTCCATCTCATCGTCGCTGTCGTCTTTTATGGGATGCATTGGTAGTTTTGTTAAGTCAATATCCATCGGTATATCATATTTCAACTGTAATTCTATTTTATTTCAATTTTTGTTTGGCCAGTTCTTTAACGTTTTTAGCAATACCATGCATGTACTCCATCATATTTTTAAATAACTAATTTGGGTTCCTGTTGACGATACATTAAGGACCTGTATAGTCAGCGGCGTTAGAACAGATTGTCACGCTTATTTGGACGTGTTCTTGTGTTCAAGATAAAAATTTGGTCGGCCTGTCGTCGATATCTTGAAGAACGGCTTTAAAATCGTAGCAAATGAATTATGAATATATTCTTTCGTTTTTGGGAAAGACAATCTTATAAGCCTCTAATTTTTCGAAAATGGTGTGTGGTGATTTATGAAATCCATCGGGATTAAAATAGCAATCACACGTACTGCATCGATACTTTGAGCATATGCCGAAAAATCTTTAATATATGACATGTGGTTTTCATTTAAATTAACATATAAACTACTGTTAAAGCGATCACATGATATATAGATTGGCCTTTCTTCGTCGTCTCTGGTCAAACTATACCTCAAGGTCTACTTTGAAATTTTTTTCAAACTCTGGAAATTCGTCCACGAATAGGCTCGAGAACGATTTTTTAATCTTTTTGTTTTGTTTCCATTGCTGGAACAAGTTATACGTTATACCCGAGTGTTTAGACGATATGGCAGGTAAGAGAGTCCTTGAGTTTAAAAACCTTGGGACACTGGTTGCACGGAAATCCCCGAAATATAACGTGGGAACTGTCCGAATTGTTGCTTTTGCTGTATTAATTTTATTATTTAACACTGATCATAGCGTTTTTTCCTTTATATACCTGCCCGAACACTGAACCACTTCTTGGACTGAAGATTTGTGGACTTGGAAATCCTGAAATGTAGCAAAATGTAAAAGGTTAATGCCATAATATTATTAAAAGAAAATTCATACCTCTAATAGATGGTTTCCAGCCACACGATGAGCCTCTTTGTGGTCTAATAATTCCGGCAAGTCTGTGAAATTTGCTCCGCAATAATCGCAACTCATTACTTTTCTCGCCATCTGGAAAATGGTGTGAACACCGATTTTGGAAGTTCAAATGAAAAGAAGATAGACGTCATACTACTATATAGCGAGAGTACGGACGTCATAGAAGACAATTACGTTTTACCTGGTTGTTTATGTATAGGTCTTGAAGAAACGCATTCAAGAACTAGTGTAATGAATCGAACACCTGACTATTGCTTGTATTTTGATTTGTGTTTAAGTACTTTTGGTGTATAAATTAATTCATAAGTATGAGGAGAATATGAAGTAAAGCTACAGTGAAAACACCATAAAAGATGCATTGTGCATTCCGCCCGTTACAAGAAGGAAAACAGATACCCACTAGAGGTTCCGTATCTGATATTTGTACATAAGTGTATTTGCGTAATGAAATGTAATATTATTTCCACAATGGTTGCACAAAAGAAGGCAGCAGTTTCCCTTCAATTGACAGGAATTGATGTCATTCTCCCCTTTGATCCTATCAGTGTATAAAACTATATTATACTAATTATTAATCTAAAAACTGCGTACTGTATTTATTGTAAAAAATAAACTGATAACTGTCAAGATAATTCTAGAAAATATGTATACACATAGGATGTATACAAACATTAATGGTTTGAAAGACCGTCAGACTGAGAATTTGATGTAATCGTAAACTCCACTAAGGATACATGACAATACGAATATTGAACTCATTTTTTTTTAGAAATGGCATCACAAATAAAAATAAAGTGCATGATATTTATGTGGTTTAGTAATATTTTTGGGTTCCGAAAGTTCTATACAAACTATGGTTATATTTTTATGGTTAACATTTTACTTCAGGGATTAACTGTATTTAAATCTAGAAATTTGAACTTGGTGAAATATATACTGGCTTAAGGGTCATAGGAAAAGAGTAAATCGTCATTTTAAAATGAATATGTTTAACATGGGAATAATATTGCAAATTTTAAATAATTGTTTCATTCCAGATTAACTGCGTTTTAGATATTTCCAGTTACTGTGGTGCCAAGGAAGCAATTAAAGAGATGATGTTAATCGAAGAAGTTTGTAGTTGGTTTTTTCTTTTCTATTTTTTCTTGAAGTTTACAATTTATCTCGGTAATATTACAAATCTAGGCTTATCAATGCGCTCAAATGTTTAATGGTCATCATCACAATAATGTTGATAAGTATGATATCTCTGTATCTAAAATTATCCTTGATATTTGACGCTCCAATGTTCCTATAGCCTCACCTTTAATTAAACACTATACCGGTGTAAAATATCTAGCCGGACAGAGGGTGTTTTCCTTCCAGAGCAGCCGATTCGATTTCTTCCCTAATATTCACGTGTTAAACCTATTTGCTAATTTACAAATTTTTACTTTCGCTTTGAGATTGTGATTTTGACATATTTCTGTTAAGCTAGCTGCACTGACTTAATTGTATTAAAAGGAACTATGGGACGGCAAAGGAATCCAGGGCACGGAAACATCAAAATTTTAACTTGGTGACGGCCATATCCCTGGATCAACAATTTACATAGCGTATTAATTTGTAATCAAATACAATATGAGTAGGAGAAGCAGATATATTGCTACATAGGAAAGTAAAGGAAATAAAATATATACTACAAAAATGCGCAATTTGTTTTTTATTTATAGTAATTGTAAATTGGTTTAAAAGGGCCCAAAACTGTTAACACAGGTATTTATAAATTTATAAACACCCCAAAGTTCAAATGACAACATTAATGATGTTTACAAAATTTAAAATGTCAATGAACAATATATATATCAAAGTAGAGATTCGATAAATGTCACAATCACATTAAGCCATAAAAATGAAAAAAAGAGATGATAAAATCGATAATTTACTGCAACCATTGTAATATCATTCAAACATCCAATAAAAATTTGCTGTATGGTTTTTAAAACGGACTCACAAATACACAAGATGTTATCATAGAAAGTCTTAAAATGTTCAAAAGTAATACAAATGTATCTATAATTATTATATTGAAAGATCTAGTAATAACTGTCCAAAATAAATAAAAACACCTAAGTTTTTGATCCATCAAAAAGATTTATAATCAACGCATTTAAAATAAACCTCGTGTAGTCATGCATTTTCGAAGAAATAATTTGAAATTAAGAAAAAAATCGGGTTTACTTGTAATAAAAGACTGATTAAAGAATGAGAACATTGACCTAATTTAATTTTTAAAAGACCTATGGGAATATTTACCTTTATTCTTGGTAAAAGGACAATTTCTAAATATAGATTGAGGTAAAATTTCAACCTCAATTTAAAGGGCATTAATTAATTAATTATTATAGCATTGAGATTAATAATAAAACCCTATCTTACGTTTTAAAATAAGTATGACGCTGGCTGTAATAATCTATTTTAAACCCAAATATTGAAACTTAATTTTGGATTAAGGTAAATAGGTTTTTTATGAACTTTGTTAAAAATTTAGTTGAAATATCAAAGCGTTATGTGCTGAAATGCTTCAGATTACTCTGAATTATTAATACATAAAATAATTTCTTTTGAAGGTTACAGATAAAACTTTTTGGGCTATAATATAGATAGGAATGAAAAGATCACTAATTGATGAGATTAATTGTCATGTTTAATTTTGTTCCTTGTCAAAATACAATTCATTTTTAACGTTACATGACGTACAATCAATAAAACAGACATTTGCATAAACTTATACTAGTTATTATTTTACATTAAACTTAGACTGCATGCACATTTTTTATAAAATTCTGCTCAAAATGTTTTGTACTTTGTATCATAAGTACATCAATCCAAACTTTGCCACCGTTCTTACTTTCTTTCGAAGTTATCAAATAATTTTTTGACAAATGTAACATTCTGACACGAACAATATAAATGATTTAATTAATGAAATAATTGATATACAAAACATGTATTCGTTTCAGCAATTTCAATCGCAATTTATTAAATTTCGACATATGTAACGTTAACGAAAAAAACATCTTTGTACCATCAAAACAATATCATCTGATAACCTACTTTCTATAATATTTAATATCAAACTACTGGAAACTTAACGAGTCAGAGAATAATCTTAAATATGAGGCAGGTTTCATTATTCTAATGTTTCAGAAGTTATTTTTAAGTTTTTTTATCCGCCGGGGTAGGTGTACTAGGATGCATGGGTAAAACAAAATATCCCCGAATGTATAATCAAACAATAAATGTAAATTTTTTTACCCATTCCCAATACCAGGTTGTACACTTTCACTTGGACCAAGAAAACCTGAAGCGTTTTTAGTGTTGCCTGTAATTTATTATATATATTCAGAAATAGATTTTTGAGAAATATAAATCCTAATTATGTTATGATTACATAATGTCAAATAGCAGTAAAAGTTACTGTATCGGGATACAAAATCATACATATTAAACCAGACCTACAAACCCTACTGTTAAGTACTTGGTTAGCTGATACAAATATCAATATAAACCTGCACATTCTAGTGCATGTACCTCATTTCAATTTCATTACGATTTAACGGTCCAATGTCCTTTCTCTTCAGGACTTCTAAATAAGGCAACATAACAATAACAAAATAAATTAATATTTATCAGTTGTACATTTATTCTTATCAATTAAATTTTATATGTAAGTGCAAATGTTTGTTTACATTGTTATCTTTATAATGCTAAAATGTCCTATGGTACAAAAATCCTGGATCAAAAATATTTTATGATTACATGGACATATTTTATGTCAAACATGTTTAAATGCATTTTAATTAAATACTATAGATTTAACATTTGATTTTGTTATGCTCACGTTAGATTCATATCTACTATATTAAAAATAACGTTGTCACAGTTCTATAAAATATTATTTTATCACGAGCGGTTTTACGCAGCATTTTAATGTATGTAGGGAAAGTGACTGAAAAGACAATGGTTTAAAAATATCTTAAAAAAACATTGCCCTATAGCAATAAAGCAAACAGCGAAAAAAATGACACAACGATAAGATCTAACCCCCCAATCCGTCAATCAAAGTTATACAAACACCTGATGTAGAGAAGCTCTCCTGGAAGAATGGTAGTAAAAATAGAAACCACCCGAGTAATTAACAAACCATTAAATAAACACGTTTCGGTTTAAGGGATATCTTGCGGCCAGGAAACGATCTTAAGAAATGAAAAATATAAAGATCACCAACGATTCACTCGAAAACATTGCAGCAACATTGACAGTTGCCTCAATCCGAAGATCCTAGTAAACCTACAATACTACTAGTAAAAAGAGTTAGTGAAATTCGCGCAGATGAGTTAAAGAGTTATGTAGGCATGAATCAAGAAAGAGAACGAAAGGAAATACCAAATGGGGGTAAAAATTTAAAATATTTTGAATTTGAACAAAAATCTGAAAAAAATATTTGCTATATTTATTGATTTAGCAATAAAATTTTGATTTGATATAACAAACGCAAGTGATATCAACAAGTAAACAAACAGTTTATTGTCAAGTATCCTAATAAAATAAAATTAATTAAAAATTTAATATACCTAATATTCATTGGAACTACTTCCCATTTTTCTTTCTTTAGTTTGGCACGTATTTTGTTTAATTCTGCAATGTTGGAAAATGGATGGTTTTTCCAATTAAATTTAAATCGACAGACAACTGTTTTTATTTTCAGTTGGACGACGATTGATTTCCATATCACGTATTCCACAGTCGATGGCATTGTAGCAGCAGTAATATTCATCAAAGTCGTCGTAGCGCTCTAGAATACCACAGTCGTTGGTATTGTAACAACAGTAATATTCATCAAATCTGTCATAGCAGTCTGTAATGTCACAGTTGATGGCATTGTAGCAGCAGTAATATTCATCAAAGTCGTCGTAGCAGTCTGGAATACCACAGTCGTTGGTATTGTAACAACAGTAATATTCATCAAATCTGTCATAGCAGTCTGTAATGTCACAGTTGATGGCATTGTAGCAGCAGTAATATTCATCAAATCTGTCGTAGCAGTCTGTAATACCACAGTCGATGGCATTGTAACAACAGTAATATTCATCAAATCTGTCGTAGCAGTCTGTAATACCACAGTCGATGGCATTGTAGCAGCAGTAATATTCATCAAAGTCGTCGTAGCAGTCTGGAATAATACCACAGTCGTTGGTATTGTAACAACAGTAATATTCATCAAATTTGTCGTAGCAGTCTGGAATACCACAGTCGATGGCATTGTAGCAGCAGTAATATTCATCAAATTTGTCGTAGCAGTCTGTAATACCACAGTCGATGGCATTGTAGCAGCAGTAATATTCATCAAATTTGTCGTAGCACTCTGGAATACCACAGTCGATGGCATTGTAGCAGCAGTAATATTCATCAAATTTGTCGTAGCAGTCTGGAATATACCTTACAAATGATTTCTTTCTCTAATCCTATTTGAGAGTTGCTCTCAGAATTCGGAATATAAATCGACAGACAACTTTCTTTATTTTTCAGTTGGACGACGATTGATTCCCATATCACGTATTCCACAGTCGATAGTATTGTAACAGTAGTAGTATTCATCAAATTCGTCATAACACTCTGGAATACCACAGTCGTTAGCGCAAATGAGTTAGAGTTATGAAGGCATGAATCGGAGTAAAAGAGCGAAAGAAAATACAAAATGGGAGTGAATATTAGGAATACCCTTACAAATTATTTTTGTCTCAGCAGTAAAATTCATCAAATTCGTCGTAGCAGTCTGGAAGACGATTACAAATTATTTCTCTTCTCAGCAATAGAATTCATGGCATTCATCATAGCACTCTGGAATATACTCAAGGGGATGAAAGTTTTGCAAAGTTAGAAAATGACAAATTTACATTAAAATAATTTGAAGTTGAAAAAAAAAATATTTGCTATATTAAAATAAAAAATATTAGCTATATTGATTTATCAATAAAATTTTAATTTGATATTGCGAACGCCATTGTAGCTTCTTACAACAGTAAGATGTTAAGTATTCTTAAAAATAATAAAATTTAAATAGACCCGATAGTAATTTTAGTAGTTAAGGCCTTGTTAAACTAGCCATTGTGTCCAGTGTGTAGGACCTAGGGGTGGCCCGCGCCTGACGTGCACGCACGTGTATGCAAATTAAATGAGTTTGAAACAAAGGGAGGCATCACCTGGTGTGCGTGCACGTGTATGTAAGACAAAGGGAGTGTGGTGAAAGCATGTAGTAGGTGACCAATCTAATTATCTAAGATAATGTAAGGGTATTTCTGAAAGCATCTGTATGATGATATTTCATTAACTTATGCAATGTAAGGGTATGTCTTAAAAGGGTGGGTATTGAATGAAGTTAATGAAATAATCATGTAGATGTCATAATGACCATGTGTTTTTGATTGAAAACAAAACCTCTTTTGAAATGACTTTTGAGAACAAGGCGTCCTGATACCCGAGTTAATCTCTGGTACGCAACTGTATGTAAATGAGGTTCGAACCCCTGATTAGATGAATGTTAAATAATTAATGCATGTGCAGAGGTTGGTAATTCTTTTTGAATTAACAAGGAAGCTATTGTCTTAAACACTTGTCAATCTTTACATAGGACAGCCTACTTTTCTTACACTGTCGAATTGTTGTGAGATCGATCTGATTCTAAAAATGCCTATAAACCATTAGCTGTTCTAAAACATATTTAAACCAGATGTTTTAACAAATTTTTGTCTTCTGAAAGATAATACAAGTGTTTTAGACTTGTCTAAGTGTTTGTTGAACTTTCGTACCTTCGTCGGAGCAAATATTTCAAAACGAAAACATGGAAAATCTTGGTAAGTAAATAAATATTTTTACATCAAATTATTAGATATTTTATTAGTTCAAATATTACAATCAATTGTTTAATAACTAGAATTTTACAACTTTTATGAAACCAATATGTATTTCCAAAAAAATAAATGAATTGATGATAATACAGTGTAATGATAAATAATTTTTTTAAAAAGTATATTGTAAGGTAATAAGATAACAAATATATGATTCAAAACTGATCAGTTACATATCATTAATGCATGCAAATGTTTTTATAGGAAAATATGATACATCCTGATTACCTTCATGTAGTGACCAAATACAATTAAAGTCTTGCTTGCATTTGAGACAAAAATGAAAAGTTTCATAAATAAGTTCCCAATCTGTATAACCATCGTCTATCATTTGAACTATATGTGATTTGAACTATATATGATGTTAAACGGAAAGGTGTCTTATAAAGACGCATATAAATGCATTTACTGATGAATTGAAATACAGATGTATAATAAATAAATGCAAATAAAAAATCTTATATATTATAAGTTTTGGTACATGTATAAAGAAATAATTTTGATACTTATACAACAACCTATTTTTGATAATTTTTTTAAACTTTGTAACTCACTTGGATTTTCTATACTTTGACTAGTAGAAGGAATTTCATGTTTATAATCTTTTTCAGTTAAATCAAACACTCTAAGATAAGTATCCGAACCTTCAAATGAAATGTTCCTAGACTCCGAACCTTCAAATGAAATGTCACTAGACTCAAAACAATCCTCATCTGAACTGTCAATATATTCTTCAAATATTACCATACTTTCCTGTATAAAACATCATCACTGTCAGAATCTGCATATGTGGACCCCGAACTTGGGGTCCAATTATAAGTCACATACTCGCTTTTTAAAATTTCTTCAGGTGTGCTGATACTCCCTCCTTTCCACACAATGTTAAATAATATATCACAGTCTTTGTATAAACCATGAATGCGTTATCTGTCTATATATAATCACATCATGTAAATAGTTGTAATTGTTAATTAAATTTTTAACACTGTTACACATTAAACACCTTTCTGTGGTAATTTTCAACTTGCAGCCAGAACAGGAGGCTGGTACCACCCTGACGGCTCAATTTGTTGCTGATGATTGATTCTATAAAAAATAAATTGTTTTAAAAGTTTTTTATAATAATAAAGTAATAATAATTTTAATGAATCAATATATATTTTCATAAAAAAATTAATAAATTGATGATGATACAGTGTAATGATAAATAATTTATTTAAATAGTATATTATAAAAATAAATTCTAAATTATGATTATAAGGTAATGAGACAATAAATATATGATTCAAAACATATAAGTTAAATATCATGAATGAAATTGTTTTCACAGGAAAATATGATACATCCTGATTACCTTAATGTAGTGACCAAATACAATGAAAGTCTTGCTTGCATTTGAGACAAAAATGAAAAGTTTCATAAATAAGTTCTCAATCTGTATAACCATCGTCTATCATTTGAACTATATGTGATTTGAACTATATCTGATGTTAAATGGAAAGGTGTCTTATAAAGACGCATATAAATGCATTCACTGATGAATTGAAATACAGATGTATAATAAATAAATGCAAATAAAAAATCTTATATATTATAAGTTTTGGTACATGTATAAAGAAATAAATTGATTTTCTATAATTTGACTAGATTCATCCTCACTTTTCCTCAAAATGATATATATTGTACGAATAGAAGGAATTTCATGTTTATAATCTTTTTCAGTTAAATCAAACGCTCTAAGATAAGTATCCGAACCTTCAAATGAAATATCCCTAGACTCAAAACAATCCTCATCTGAACTGTCAAGGTATTCTTCAAATATTACCATACTTTCCTGTAAAAAACATCATCACTGTTAGAATCTGCATATGTGGACCACAAACTTGGGGTCCAATTATAAGTCACACACTCGCTTTTTAAAATTTCTTCAGGTGTGCTGATACTCCCTCCTTTCCACACAATGTTGAATAATTTATCACAGTCGTTGTATAAGCCATGAATGCGTTATCTGTCTATATACAATCACATCATGTAAATAGTTGTAAATGTTAATTAAATTATTACCACTGTTGCACATTAAACACCTTTCTGTGGTAATTTTCAACTTGTAGCCAGAACAGGATGCTGGTACCACACTGACGGCTCCATTTGCTTGATGATGATCGATTCTATAAAAAATAAATTGTTTTAAAAGTTTTTATAATGATAAAGTAATAATAATTTTAATGAATCAATATATATTTCCATAAAAAAATTAATAAATTGATGATGATACAGTGTAATGATAAATAATGTATTTAAATAGTATATTATAAAAATAAATTCTAAATTATGATTATAAGGTAATAAGACAATAAATATATGATTCAAAACATGTAAGTTAAATATCATGAATGAAATTGTTTTCACAGGAAAATATGATACATCCTGATTACCTTCATGTAGTGACCAAATACAATTAAAGTCTTGCTTGCATTTGAGACAAAAATGAAAAGTTTCATAAATAAGTTCCTAATCTGTATAACCATCGTCTATCATTTGAACTATATGTGATTTGAACTATATATGATGTTAAACGGAAAGGTGTCTTATAAAGACGCATATAAATGCATTTACTGATGAATTGAAATACAGATGCATAATTAATAAATGCAAATAAAAAATCTTATATATTATAAGTTTTGGTACATGTATAAAGAAATAATTTTGATACTTATACAACAACCTATTTTTGACAATTTTTTAAAAATTTGTAACTCACGTGGATTTCCTATAATTTGACTAGATTCATCCTCACTTTTCCTCAAAATGATATATATTGTACGAATAGAAGGAATTTCATGTTTATAATCTTTTTCAGTTAAATCAAACGCTCTAAGATAAGTATCCGAACCTTCAAATGAAATGTCACTTGACTCAAAACAATCTTTATCTGAACTGTCAATATATTCTTCAAATATTACAATACTTTCCTGTAAAAAAACAACACTGTCAGAATCTGCATATTAGGGGCCAATTATAAGTCACATACTCGCTTTTTAAAATTTCTTCAGGTGTGCTGATACTCCCTCCTTTCCAAACAATGTTAAATAATATATCACAGTTTTTGTATAAGCCATGAATGCGTTATCTGTCTATATAAAATCACATCATGTAAATAGTTGTAATTGTTTATTAAATTATTACCACTGTCGCACATTAAACACCTTTCTGTGGTAATTTTCAAATTGCAGCCAGAACAGGATGCTGGTACCACCCTGACGGCTCCATTTGTTTGATGATGATTGATTCTATAAAAACAATTGTTTTAAAAGTTTTTTATGACACATAGATACTTTTAAATCACATTATTAGCTATTACTTAAGATTTTACATTTACTAATATTAAAAAGCAGTTTGATTCTATAAAAATAAATTGTTTTAAAAGTTTTTTATGGCACATAGATAATTTTAAATCACATTTTTTAGCTATTACTTAAGATTTTTACATTTAATAATATTCAAAAGCAGTTTGATTCTATAAAACTAAATTGTTTTAAAAGTTTTTATGACAAATAGATACTTTTAAATCACATTATTAACTATTACTTAAGATCTTTACATTTACTAATATTAAAAAACCAGTTATAATCTTTCATTTAACATTAGATTAAAGATACTAACTTCCTATTTTAATATTATCAACAATGTAAGATAAAACTAAAAACTTATTCCTCGTAAAAACAAGTAAAGATAAATTGGTGACAAAATGTTTCTGGATAAAGTGTTTAAAAATGGCGGGAAAGAATTATTATGTATAGCAATTATATATACGCATGAAAAATTTAAATATCAATAATCGCAAAATTTGTAAGAAAAGTACTGAGAACGATGATGAACAGTTTTATATTTAATAGATGACAATTTTAAAAAGTTGGTCAACACCTGTATTGAAATTTGATTTTTTGAAACCAATCTTAACACCTTAACCCCACATGCCCTAAAATAATTTATCAATACATATATATTTGAAAGACATATAGGTAACACCTTATCATACTGATTCGTCTTTTACCCCGCGTGTATATATATGTATATTTGTGCTTGACTTCTTTATAACAAAATTGCTATCATGGAAAGACAACCAGGAATTACCGTAGCAACCCCTGAACCCCGAAACTTTATATTTCTTGTAAACAAATTACCTAGATGTCAGAAATGTAGTAAAACATTGCCTGACATGATACAAAAATTTGTCCCCCCACCAAAAATTAAAATTTTTCAATATGTTCCCATTGAGGAAGCAATGGTTTGCTTTGCTACCCTACTATAGGGGACTATGTACAGTTTTTGCTGAAATAAAGTCTTCACCAAAATAGTAAAATTTAGGACGATTTTTATGGTCCACCTAAGTAATCTAAAATAAGTAACCCACGCCTGATATATAGGTATGAGAGATAAAGTGTGTGTGTGCGTGTGTGTAAACTTACTTACTTACATGATGTTTCATTTTAAGTACTGTTGATCATACTCTTTCGTTTACATCCTGGTATACGAGACTGTTTCTTGACTATAATAACACAAATTAAACACAGAATCCCTATAAACATTGTTGATACTATCCCAATCAATGTCAGAAACACTGTAATAAATTAAAATTACAATGAGTAAGGTTCATATACATTATCATATTCTTCATCGTTAGAAATTTCTATTTGTTCTGTATCATTTGATCTACTGTAATATCGTATTTGTTCAATTTCTGAATGTAATAATCGCATAGGCATTAAGTAACCATTTCTACCCTGACACAAATAGTCGGGTTGTTTTTTAATTCTTATATATTTATAGTTTAAGCAAAAATGTAATATTAAAATATAAATAATTAAATTCATATTGAAACTTAATTAAATTATCAATATATTGCTTTTAAACTCACAAATGTTTGAAGACTGAGTCGCTGTGTTTGTTCCATTCACGAAATTATCATCCTTACTTAATGTTAGATTGCCTGATGTAGTAGTTACAACTGTTGTTTCAGACCCAATGTTACTAATTGTTTTTCCCTCCGTAGACAAAATTGTATTACTTGTCGAATGTGTTTTTTCTTTTCTCTTGACTTCTACAGTATCACTAACTGCTTGAATGTCCGTAGTAGACAAAATTGTAGTAGTAGCAGTCGAAGAATCGGTTGCTTTTGTTGTAGAATCATTGGTTTGTCCTCTATGCATTTTCATTTTTGTAGTGAACGTAGAATTGGTTGTAGTCGTTAAACATTGCTCCTTATTAACTACAATATTTGGGAATTGTACCAATTCTTACATTTCAATCCTGTTCCAATAACATATTTTAAATTTGTAAACTCTGTTTGAGTTAGACTTACATATGTAAGAGGCATTTTCGTATAGAAGGTATCTACAATTTTATAGATTTTTCCATTCCCCTTCAAACAATTATAAAATCTTTTGTTACATGAAAAAAGGTTATCTGTAGATTTATGTCTTCATATGCATTATTAATATCATATCTGTGGAATGAAAATCACATAATATTACAGGAAAAACGTAAAAACAATTAAACCATACATTTCTCCGACATTCAATTTTTGTAAAACAACTAAATTCTAAATGTTCTTGTAACTGAAGTCTGACTTGTCAATTTTAACTTTATTTATGTAATATTATTCAACGTGTGTGTTTAATCGCATGTTTTGTGATATATCTCTTTAATCAATTACAGATATTATACTGTACGTAGAATGTAGGGCCCGACGTCACGGTCATGGATTGCTCAATAGCCCATAAGTAGAGTGTGTTGGCATCAAACCCGGCAATCTTTTTGCATAGTTTGCCCTCTCGAATCCGAGTTTGTCCCGTCTGTTGAATATAATTAAAGGACCATCGACAATTCCCTGCTTTATCGTGTTAAAGAGGTCTGGATCATCAAAAAGTGCAAAACTGGCATTTTCTTGTTTTGCCAGTTCAAATAATAATTGTTGTGCAATACCGGGTACACTTACTGCTAGAATAAACACGTAGATATTTTTTGTTGAAATGAAATTTTTGGAATCCCTTTTTTCCTTCCACAAACGGGCCTACGTCCAAATTGTTCAACCATACGAGAAAGTCTTTGAATGTTTTCATTTTATGCTTTTTTCCACATCTGTTGACAGTAGCGGTAGTCATTTTCCGAAATGTGCTGTAAAATTCTTCATGTGATGGTAACGTTGGCCAATCTAATTTCTTGAGACTATCAAACCATTGATAACAAAAGAAACCGTTTTTCTCTTTGACGTCATATGCTTTTAGAAATCCAGTATATCTCGAACCTGATGCTGTAAACTGAGACATGTCAAGAAACTTTAGTTGGGAGGTAGAAATATAGGTATATGCATTAGTTTTCTTGATGACATAAACACACTTTTCCGCATGCATGTTACACTTACCGGTACGTGTTTCTCTGGCAGTGATAAATTCTGGGTGGGACTGTCATAAACTTTCTGAATTAAGGCTTCAAAGTCAAACACATGAAATAAGGATAAGTTTGTTCGGTTTGTGGTACGAAAATACCATATGTCTCTAATTTTTGGAAAATGGTCTGAGGCGATTTATGGAAACCTCCGGGATACTAGAATTTGGTTTTTCCTGTACAGGATTTATGGTGCTTATGTAAATTTCTTACAGTATTCAAACGCCTGTCGCACGTGCTGCATCTGTACTTTTGAGCATACGCCGAAACATCTTTAATATATGACATGTGATTGTCATTTAAATTGGCATACACTACTAACAGACTGGTGTAAAAGCGATCACGTAATATGTATGTGGAACGCGCCTCGCCATCTTCAGCTAAACTGTCAACTTTGAAAAATGTTTCGAATTCTGGAAATTCGTCAGGGATACGCCGTGGAAAAATTCACGTGCCGGCCCGTCGATACAATGGATTTCGTGTAGTTTATGTAAAGTCAAACACCGAAAGAGGCACAAATTGTCTTAATACGGCTTTCCGTTCTGTTGATTTTTTACTAGCCAGTACAGACTATGTTTCTCCAGCAGGTAGTCCAGCAAATCTTTCTCTGAACAACAGGATAATTGATACCCGCCATCACGTAGAAGTCAATGTTGGTCACAAATACCGCGATCCACTTGGTATGTGGTCGGTTGCGTAAAAGTAGGTCCTGGATTTCTAGGCGCCGTAATCTTCAATAAAGCCGACGTAAATCCGTGCGCTTTGAAATATAAATTGGGGAATCAACACAGTATGGTTTCTGTATGGCGTGAATATCTGTACTGTCCCGTTTCCCGGTGTTGTAATATAACGCCGAAACTCAAATTGACTTTAAATGCATGCTGTTCCCTATCATATATTTCAGAGACAAAGCGGTTCAGTTGCGGTAAAGATACGTCATTACCCACAGAAAAATTGTAAATAGACTGTATGGGCCCCGGTTGGTCTGGTCCTAAAATCAGAGGAGCGTTGGCCTCAAATACTTCTCTTAGATCATTGTCTACAGTTCCGTTCTCGTGCTCTTAAGGGCCCTGATTCCAAGGTCTCGGTTGCATACCGTGGAGGTATAGTAGATGCCTGTCGGGGAACTTTGCATTGCAGCGCCAGCATCTATAACTGCACCATTTTGTTGAATCGGTGTTTCGTTTTTTGACTTGAGGTCCTGCAGGATTGTTGGATATTGTCTTTAATGGTTCTTTCTGTGACTTAACTGGTTTCTTGTGACGGTCTTGATGTCGACGTTTTTCCCCGGCGGTTGAGCACCGTTTTCCACAGACGACACATCCAAAAAATTATATCCGGGGTTGTATGTTTTCTCATGGCGGCTTCTGTCTCCTACAAATCCACATTTCTTGCCACAGGTGGTACAGGGATACGTTATACCCGCGTGTTTTGACTTGATATAGCGGGTAAGGTCTTTCTTGTTTTTGTAGACTTTTGGGGATTCGCTGCACAGGAACCCCTGAAATACACAAGGGTCGATTCGTTGCTTGTTTTTTATTACTATTATTATTTTGAAAATTTTAAAACAAAACAAAAACCCAATCATACCGCTTATTCTTCGTTTCCGACCCACACGATGAGCCTTTTCATGGTCCAACAATTGTGGCAAGTCTGTAAACACGACTCCATAATAATCGCAATTCATCAAGTTGCTTGCCATCTGTAAACAAATACGAATAAACACTAAGACGTCCAGATTTAGACCATCAGATTAAAATTTAACAGGGTTTATACATACAGCCAGTGCTAATAAAAATTTAATTACTTTTCCATCACTTTTTTACCATTTCTCAGGCCAATTACCCGTCATATAATTACAAAATAATAGAAAATTGACTTGCAGTTGAAGATTGAAGTCGTTCATCTAAACAAACTGGCAAACATAAAAAAGAACCTGATGGTTTATTTTTCATATCAAACGCATCAACAAAATAAATAAATAAAATAAAAAAACATGTTTTCTCTACTCTTAAATGCACGGATATGTTCGATTTTTCAACAGTTGCAACTTTGCACAACAATGTTCTCATTACTGTTAAAACACTTCATCTTCATATGTAGCGTACCGTTAAAAACTCCTTACAGTAAACATATTCTCCAGTTAGATAAATAATCAAGATATTATACAAATATGCTAAGAGACTAATGGAGATCGTTGAAATTTATGATAACAAAATCTTTGTCTGTATTTCCGCATCTTTAAACAAGATAAAATATGATAAACATA
Source organism: Anadara kagoshimensis (assembly GCA_021292105.1). Classification (NCBI taxonomy): domain Eukaryota; kingdom Metazoa; phylum Mollusca; class Bivalvia; order Arcoida; family Arcidae; genus Anadara; species Anadara kagoshimensis. The sequence continues at coordinate 48,197,296 of CM037859.1, read as the reverse complement.
CACATGGAAAACTTACTTTCTTCAGAGCTGCTGCTGCTGACCGGAGGCATATTATCCTGATCTCGGTGGAAGTGGTAATGTTTTTAATCCAATGTGGTCTTAAACTGGCATAATGATTACTATACATGAAGGACGAGAGATCAATGAAATAACAAGCAATACATTCAAATGTTTGAATGATTCAATTTATTTCATAAAAAAGCATAACTTTAGTCTTATCAAATCAGATAAATTTGGAATCCATGATATCCCCAATCATGCTAAAATAACCTACCACCTGTGGACCATGAAAACAGGTCAACACAGCAAGTGCCATTTTTGCCAAACAGGTAACTGTTTGCTTTTCTGCACAGCAGCCCACCAGCCCCCCAGACATCAATCCTCGTTGTGTCATCAAATTTCTCTTTGAAATGATATAATTCCTTTTTCAAAAGAACATGTCTCTTCTGTTAAAACATTCTGAACTAAGAAAGGCAACTTCTGCAGCAATCGTAGACTAACCGTGCGATAAAATCGTTTTTTTTTTTTTAAAAAAATTGAATCGGAATTTAAAAAATCGGAATTCCGCTATTTAGCGGAAATTTCTCATGCCTTGTTAGTACAAGGATTTGACACTTAGGGATGTAATGAAAAATATATTATTGCCATAACAAATTATTATACTATTAGTGCTTAAATAAATTTTGTTATTATTTCATTACCAGTTTTATCAATTTTACCTGGTAGTAATTGAAATGCTAACAAATTAATACTGAAACATTTTGTTTATTATACCTAATCAAACACAAACATACTAATCCATTTCCGAATCACAATCCAGAAGCAAAGTAAAAACTTTGGGACTGACAAGTTAGGTTATACACGTAAACTTTCACCAGGGATTTGAGGCGGGGTGCTCCGGAAGGGTAAGCACCTCCTGTTTAGCTAGCTACACCCGTCACGTGTGTAATCGAAATTGTGTGAAAGGAACATGGAACTATGGGGTGTCAAATATATCTAGGACAATCCTCGACACAGAGACACCAAACTTGTCAACAATACTGTGATGACGGCCATAAAACTTTTTAAGAAACCTTGTTAATCCTAGGCTTGCAATATCAACAATTTATTTGCAAACAGCCTACTTCGTTGTACTAATTTATACATCTATAAGATAATTTATGAACAAAATATCACCAGCTAAGGATAGTCAAGTTTTACACTTTTTATAAAATATATGCACTTTGTCATTCAGCTTTGCTAAAATGTATTACTTTCCCGTTTGTGAAATTGTAAATAGTATATTAGCAAGTTTTACAAGCAAATTAACAAAGCTGTGTCATTGACCTTTACTGAAAATACATACCTGTTTATGGTTTGTTTCACATTTATTATTACCGATATGCTATAATTTTTTCAGCTTAATATTTTATTATCTGATCATACACCGATATATGTATATAACACATAATGATAATAAATAAAGTTATATCATCACAAAAAAGCAAACAATCTATGATGAAATGCATGTAAACCACAGTGGGTATTCATGACGGTTAAAGTTTACTTATTAACATAATAAATCTGTGATTGAGTAAATACAAATAAAACATTGAAGTATATAAAATAAAGTTATATTTCAAAGATCATAAAATTTGGAGACATTTTAACACCATAGTCCACTATTCACGGGTGTTGGTTCCTGTATTTTTAGTAATTTGGAGATGTACAGAAAAATTCTACTCGTCAATTATATCATGTACATAACAATACTTGACTGAAGTTGCTTACATTATTCAGAGTTTCTTTGATACATTTATGTAACAATAACATAGCTTATAATAATGTTAATAAGCAAGTCTCTTTATTTATATATTTATTTTTTACACAGAGTCAGATAGTGAACCAAATGTATTTTACATGAACATTTAGTTTTCATTGTTTGATAAAATCTGATGTTATCGAACGTTAAATTAATTCTCCTGTAATGTATACTCAAATGTAACATAGGTGTATCTTTATGGAGAGATTGAATAATTACATATTATACGAATTTTAATTTTACAGCACTAGACGGCCGTTTCGGAATACAATTCCTCATCAGTAGTGCTTGAACCAAAATTATGAAATCAAAATTATTTTGAAAGCTACCCAAAGGACCAAAATATATTTTACCAAATTAATCTAAGGAAATACTTTGCATGAGGGAGTATACCTTAGTTTTTGAGAGATTTCAAATTTTATCTTGCAGGAAATGTTGACAATTAAAGTATATTTCTGACAATAATACGAAATTATTGCCTACTGAGTTGGTGATATCCTCGGGGCACCAGCCACCAGCAGCAGTGATTTGTCTGAACCTGTCAGTGTAGCACGATGTAAGCAATTAAGACACGCAGCAAAGGACTTGTCATCTTTTTGTCTCATTATTTCAAAGAGTTCATTTGAAAATGTTTTTCCACAAGTTTAAAGCAAATCCCTGACCAGGGCATTTCAGATCATGTAATATCTATCCATTACAAACACCAATTTTCTAGCATTTTTGTCGATTTGCATCACGTTTAATCATATTATTTGCTTCAATATTTGTGGAATCAGAAGGCGATTTCTCTAGCTGAGACTGATCTTTCAATAAATATAATCTATCATCTTAAGAAGAAGTGTTGAAAAAGACAACATCTCGTGAACTTAGTGTCAAAGGCATTTTCAACACTAGATAACGGGCCTCTTAGGCAATAACTTCAGCAGCATTTAAAAATTTGTAGCCAATATGTCGCACCTGTCTACGCAAATCCATGTTTCCTTGTGCTTCTTCATTTGAAGCTTTTTTTCCAGCATTGAACCGATTCCTCTCTGAGATTTGCTTATGTATGAAACAATATACATGGCGTTAAACGAGTTCTGTACAACTCATCATCTTCACACAATCGCAGACCAGTCAAAAGTTTATGACTTAAAAGTACTTTGATACATCCAAGAGGACATGTTAAGTATTTCTCTTTATATTTGTTTTATACAACACATGACTTTTTTCTGGTCTCTGGCGTCTTAAATCGTGCCCTTCATTATCATTTCCAGTGTTACTTTCAACCTTGGTTTCACTAGTCATTTACAGTTCAAAATTTACAACATTAACATTATTGACATAAATTATAAATAGCATGGATATGTAACAACAAGCTCAATTCTATGAACTTTGGCATCTATGTAGGAATATACTAGCAGTCTTCTTCAATAATATTCATATTTGTAAGTCCATACTGCACATCACAGTAACTATTATGAACACACGAGTCATTATGGTGAAACTAGAGATACCGAAAATTCTGTGTTAAAATTGATATCACGATATTCACACTTGTGTTCTTTTTGAATTAGATGTGTTCTGTAGACATGTTCTGTTGATGTGTTCTTGACAAATGTTCACTCATAACAGATGTGTCCCAGACACGTTTTGACAAGCCCCTGACGTCCCTCTAAGAGCATAATTTTACTATGCAGTCTAAATGCTAATCCTTGGTTGAAGTAGAATCCAACTGCCACAGCTGTTTTACCATTTATTCAACAAACATTAAAGGGTAAATAACTACAAATATAAGAAACAAGAAAAAACAATATTTCTCATAAAGTGCTTACAAAACTCACAACATTCTTCATACTCACAACACAAAAACTACCCACTCAATTATTGAGTTTATCTCATGACATTCCACACACTTGAATTAAAAATCAAAATACCAAAATTGCTGATGCGACTGACATACTGTATATAAATCACCTTGATTGCAATACGTAACAATATATATGAACTACATTTACGTTAATTCGAGATCAGATAACCATGAATGCATATACCTAAAGCTATCTTCACTAAAAAAATTATTTCCTTTATATCGATCATGGATTCACAGTGAAATATAAACTGAAAAGTATAAAAGTACATTGCAAATATATATAGAAACTATAACAATGCTTTGGATTACTATAAGTTTTAACACAGACTTTCACTGTTGTGAACCTTTAATCATGTCAAACATTTGATCAGGAAATTCACCAACGTGCCTCTACTCGTAGTCTAAAACAATTTCCGAAGGCAATTCAAATTATAAAACAAAAAAAGAAAAACTATCCGGAAGTAGTAGGGGCTGACTCTGTAGTAAAACTAGAACCTATCGCATCACCCTATTGTTCTACTAGGACCTATCGCATCACCCTTTGTTCTACTAGGACCTACTGCATCACACTTTGTTTTAAATATGGGTCACCGCATCACCCTTTGTTCTACTAGGACCTATCGCATCACCCTTTGTTCTACTAGGACCTACTGCATCACACTTTGTTTTAAATATGGGTCACCGCATCACCCTTTGTTCTACTAGGACCTATCGCATCACCCTTTGTTCTACTGGGACCTATCGCATCACCCTATTGTTCTACTAGGACCTACTGCATCACACTTTGTTTTAAATATGGGTCACCGCATCACCCTTTGTTCTTCTAGGACCTATCGCATCACCCTTTGTTCTACTAGGACCTATCGCATCACCCTATTGTTTTACTAGGACCTACTGCATCACACTTTGTTTCAAATATGGGTCACGCATCACCCTTTGTTCTACTAGGACCTATCGCATCACCCTTTATTCTACTAGGACCTACCGCATCACCCTTTGTTCTACTAGGACCTACTGTATCACTCTTTGTTCCAAATATGGGTCACCGCATCACCCTTTGTTTTACTAGGACCTATCGCATCACCCTTTGTTTTTATTATGCTAAATAGACGATACAATGGGGATAGGGTTCAAGCGTGTTGGTTAAATGATTTGCTAGCAATCAGAATTCTTTAAATCTTGTTCATTTAAATAATGTTCCTTATATGGACCCAATGCATCACTCTATTGTTAGAGAATTTGTAATTCATAATACGCGGTCTGGTATAGAAATTGACCAATCAGCGATGAACGCATTATATCTGTTCGCTTTTATATAATATTGTGTAAGTGCTATCTAGTCACTTTAAAGCGCAATTTTGGTTTGTGATCGGACGTTTATATTTTAAAACTTATATGGACGATTTAGACGAATGCTTTTTTGATATTGAAAAAGAAATTGATCATCTTTTTGAGCTGTTTAAAAGATTGCATTTATAAACAGAGGTATGGATCTTAAAACTCTTAAAAACTTTTTTGACTTTGAACAAAGACTAGAAACATTAAAACCTGTATTTTCAGAATCTCAAAGTTATGACTTGGCTCGATCAGGATTCTATTTTGATCAAGTGAAAAATTGTTTAATTTGTTTTTGCTGTAATTTTATTTTGGAAATAATTGAAGATACTAAGAAACATCAGGAAAATTCGCCGCATTGTTCCTATTTAAATATGACTGGACAAAACCATCAATCTATGGAAGTCGATGTTGAAAAATGTACTTGTGGTGAACGCGCCGATCACAAATGGGTATGCGATGACTGGTGGAAAGATATGGAAGAAATATGAAGTTACGTTTAAAATATTTATTTTTACAGATGGCTCAACGTCAAATTGAACTGAAGAAAATTCCAGATTGTTCGTTTACCGCAGTGGATAAAAACTATATTTCGGTTGAAATATCATCAAAAGACAGTGTAGAAATCTTCAAAAAAGGACCAAATGTGAAAATGCGACTGACGAAATCCGGCATTAGTATCATGTTAGATTTTGACTTTTGAAACTTTGTGTGATATGAAATATGCGATATTGACGTGTAAGTCGATGATTCAGTGACATTTTCCTATATTGTAGACTGTAAGGATAAAAGTCGGACGTAATCCAGTTGGAAGATACGTTAAATATAGCCTTTGCCTTACGTATGAAAGAAAAAATAAACCTTAAAGGAAAGGAGTTGTGTTACGCATGTCAGTGCGATTCTAATGAAAAACATGATTGTTCGGATTTTAAAAATATATTGAAACTCCATTTCAAGTCAAGTGCGATTCTAATGAAAACCATGATTGTTCGGATTTTAAAAATATATTGAAACTCCATTTCAAGTCATCATTGAAAGAACTTGACGACTCCAAAGTTATAATGGAAAACATTATCTGCACACATCGTTTCGGAAACAGATACGTTTTATCGCCAAATATTTGTGTAAAGATTGGAGAGAAACTTGTTTGAAAACTGTAAAATGGGAAACTCATTTGAAATCATTAGTTGTAAAGTTGTATCAATTGGAAAAAAGGTTATTTATATAAAGAGCAAGTATTTATAAGATTTTGGCCGTCATCACAGTATTGTTGATAAGTTTGATGTCTCTGTGTCCAGGATTGCCTTGGATATATTTGACGTCTCATAATTCCATGTTCCTTTCCCACAATTTTGATTACACACGTGACGGGTGTAGGTAGCTAAACAGGAGGTGCTTACCCTTCCGGAGCACCCGGCCTCACTTCCCTGGTAAAAGTTCACATGTCTAACCTAACTTGTCAGTTCCAAAGTTTTTACTTTGCTTCTGGATTGTGATTCGGAAATGGATAAGTATGTTTGTTTTTGGTTGTTATTTTTACTTCTAACATGTTTATGCATTCAGTGAATAAAATCCCATTACAGCTTAACAAGTACTAGGTTCGAATCCTATTTTTCACAATCATGTCTATTTCTAACACAAACATACCTTGTCAATAGAGAGAACAAATGATGTGTACATAGAGTTCGAATCCAACCACAATTTCTAGAGTAGATAAATAAATAACAAACGTAAAAAGTAAACTAAAACTAATTACATATAAATAATGTATACAGTAGTATTTACAAGGTACATCTATGAAAATAACGTAAAATGACTGAAAATACAAATTGATCATTCAGCGCTTTGTCTTCAGTAAAAATATCGATAATGTTATATACATGTCTAGTTTTACACAATACATAAAATAAACAATAATGTCCACACACACTACTATAGTGGCTCTGTAGAACTTTATCATTATAAAGTATATAGCGACCATTTCTGTTTAAGAATTGCATAAAGTTCATACTATAATACTCGGGCGCATGTCCGAAACTATCAACAAACTCTGCTGTTCCGTCACTATTTAAACTAAAGAAAACCCAATGGCTACAGTAATCTTCAATAGGGTCTGTATTACAAATGTATGCAGATGGAAAACTATTTACAGTTTTTGGTAAAGTGTTCTCTGCATAGACACCCTGAATATACGAGTTTAACAACAAGTCACAGTGTATAGCACAATCTAACTGTATGGTATCCATTTTTAATTCAAAGTTATGGTACGTGACTTGTCAATCTCGATGATTTGTTGAAATTCAGCATAAGCAATGCAAGTATAGTTCGTGGTCAACGCACTTCAAAAATTGACTTCTAATCTCAAGTTCCAGTTCTTCATCAAAGACAAACTGTCCTCGTCGAATAATGTTTCTAAAGTGAACAAATAAATGACATGACCGTCGGTAAATTTTTCTTTAGTAATGTATAATCCACTATTGTCTGTCCATTTCCCGCTGCCATCAAATAAATTAGCATACGCCTGAATATATTGTTTCGAATCATATGCTAATTTCAATGGTGCCATTGGAATACTGACTGTCTCCATCTATCTATCTCACTCAACCCCGCAGCTTCGAAACGAAAGGGATTTCTTATCCAATCTCCCGTATAAGCACTGCTGTTGACGAAAGCAATAGCGACTTTCAAAGGCAAATGATTTTAAAAAAAATAGCATCCCAATGGAAACTCGTCTGTCCAGTATTTACATTTGCTACTCGACATTCGGTTCTTCTATAAGGATATATATAACGCTGAAATATTTTCAATTTCTTTTTCTTGAGCTATAAACACTGCAGGATTCAAGCTTATTTTACAAACACGAAAATAGATATCCAATATTTCAAACTTAAAATCCGGCTTCGCTACTGTCGATTTTAAATAGAAAATAGGACGATTTCTGTACAGTTTAACGGAAATGTCTACATTGTTAATCAAATAACGATCCGTCTGAAAACAGTCTTGCAAGATAAGACCGGTCATTTCAAATACTTTCCTGCCTTTTGTTACTGCAAAACGTGCTGTCATCCCTGGATTACTACCTCCTACGGGATCCGTGTCGAAGACATTGGTTTCTTCATAGAATAGCCCCATTTGTTGAAATAATTTAATCTTATCCGTACTACTATTCAACAGTGTCTGTACATAAGCTTTATATCCAAAATTACCGTCCGAGCTGGTTATAAGTTTCCCGTTATATCTCACATCAATTTGATCGAACAGGGTCTGATGAAATAAATTAATTGGACCTACTTCCTTTGCGGCATCTATTGTCGTCCCATCACCAGCAACAATTTTGCCTTGATATATAGCCGTGATCTTTGAAGATAGATATAATCACTACCTTGGTTAGAAATGTTAAATTCGATGGGAGACCCATCCGAAATTTGTGATACTAGGCGGCAATCTATAAAATAACTCTTTTCTACTGCACTTTGTACTGGTGGTAACGTAAATAAATTTAACTGCTTTAGTATGCTTTCCGATTTATGTGCATTATGTGGCCAGAACGCCATATTTACTCGTCAAAGATATTGTTTGCTCGCTTCGTCTTTGATCCTTTATTGGTTATCTTTTTTGTAGCGGAAACTCTCTTAGATGTTGACCGTTTAGCTTTCTTCTGTGGACTAACTGAGCTACTTCTTAATCGCTTTTTATAGGCATTCGGGAAGAAAGCTGCTGTTCTTGTTTTAAGTAATCTTTTGCTTGTTCTAAATTAGCTGCGATAGGCGAAACCATTTTAACTACAGGTTTTAGTGTTTTATTGTTATCGTCATCTTTCACGCGAGGGTCTATAGGTATCATGTAAGTCCCGCGACTAAAATTGCCAATGCTTCTTCCTTTTTGGCCTCGGCCATACTGATAGGAATCTACTTTTCCTAAATTCAATTTTCTAAAAAAAACTTGATCCATTTATTAGTATCTGGTACATATAATTCTGCCATACTTAAATGAAAAAAAGGATATCTTCTTATATGAAGTGTTAAGCTCACTTTACCTCCTATGAGTGTAGATAAATGTCCTTGTTTATCCTTTATAAAGATCTCTATGTCTTGCCAGGTAGACGTCGCCAACGGTAAATAAAACGGTGCGGTGAACGTTGTACATATATCTTTATCTTTTTCTACTACAATTCTTCTTAAGAGTTGTTCTTTTTACCAGCCAATAACGTTTCACCACAAATGTTGGTGCATATATAAATTTCTCCTGAAGATGTTACATTAGTACATTGCACTTCATATAAACCAACATACCATTGTCCTTTGAAATCCAATCTTGTATCTAACACTACACGAAAAGCAGATACAGTATTTTGTGGAAAGTATGCTTTAGAATCTTCACTATCTATTAGAATTTAACAATCATTCTTCATATTAATCCAAGATATCCAAGTGCTGGACGTATGAATATGGGTAAAATGTTATTGTAACGCAACAAAGTTTGTTTCCTGTTTGTTGCTTGAGACCTGGTTGCTAGTCAAAGTACGCAACACCCTTTTGTATCGTCTTAGTTTTTTCTTATAAGATACACTTATAGGTATTTCTCCTGTCAACACTATATGTGCAACTTGAATTATAGCAAACATTTGACCATCTAAAATATAGTTTAGTATACCCTTTCTCTGTTGAGGATTACCAAGATAGAGTAAATTTAAAAAACTTGCATTTTGTCGGATCTGATAATTCATTGTGCAAATGATATTATTAAAATAATGTATATTTATTTTTATAAAATACAACAGCTGTTTTTCTCTATTTTACATTGAGTTGCATACAATTTTCAGAACAACAACAGCTGCTCTCCTTTAATTTACATTGACTTACATACTATTTTCAGGAAAACAGCAGTTGTTCTCTATTTTACTTTAACTTCCATATAGTTTGCAGAACAACAGCTGTTCTTCTCTATTTTACATTGAGTTGCATATAATTTTTTTAAAATTGTTTTGACTATAAGTAAAAATCGAATTATCTTTAACTCTAAACCCACGATTTATTCCAACTTGGCATTGACCCGTACGTAAAACATGTTTAAAGATTTTCATGGGGTTAATAATTGTGTTTTTAATTACCCCTTTAGAGTTGAACTTATACTCATTTGTGAGTTGTGATATATATTTCAATCGCCTTTGTTTTAATTCTTTTTGCTTTTCGGAACAACCTATAAGCAGAAATTTTACTGCTTACTGCTTTTTTAGGTTGAGATTTCCTTATAATGTAGGTCTTACTGCAGAAACCTATCATTTCATCACCAGAATATTCCAACTTGAAGAGCCCAGGTGTACGTTTGTCGTATTTGGCATGTGAATTACAGCATGTTCGGGGAAACCAGAAATTAACACCATCGGGTTTCATAGGTGTGTTGTTGCAAAATTGATTTAAGTTATTTATAACTTAATTGCATGTCAGGTTTTATGACCTTATCCAAACAGGAACCAGAGATTGCCATATAAGCCGAGTCCGTATCCATTTCAATATATTCGAAATCGGAACGATCTACATACTTATCCATAAAATCGTAATAGAAAGACAGCATGTGCAGTTTAGCGTATTGTAAAATAAAATACCCCAGCTGGATGGGTAAATCTAACTTTATCTTTTGCTTGGCCATTTCGGCTTCATAGTACTGTTGTTCTACATCTAGACAGTCAAGTTTTCTGAAGGATGGGTCGTTAACTAGTAAACATGCTTTGTTTTCTGTGTCTACATATTTAATCGAACGATGTTTGGTTTTGTCCATAATAAGTGATCCATACCCAGAGTTGCCAATTAACTTCATTGTATCAGCAATAATCGTCTTGTCTGGATGTACATCATGAGCTCGCCGGGCATTGCTGACTTCTTGTACAAAGTTACTGAAACAGGATTGGGTCTATATTCAACTACTTGATAAATTTTGGTTACTATTAAACCGTGTTGAATATACCATTTCAGTAATGGTGTAGAGAGTAAGATCTGACAAGCTTTCATCCCAGCCACTAGCAATCGTCTTGGGGTTTTTGATAAATGGTGCGTTTCCACATGGTTTTGCATATGATGACCTATAGCATCGAAAGGAACATCAGTATTGCAAAATAATGGACACATTTCTGCAAAATAGTCGAATGGAGTCATACTAGGATGTTGAAAGTAAGACGGCCATTGTTCAGGTACTTCAATGTCCACTTCAATTGCACCGAAGAGTTGCTCATTGACAACAGCTTGTAAAATTTGATCTTCCGTAACAGTTTTGTATTTATATCGTTGGAAAAACTGGGGTCGTGATTTATTTATGAAATCGTAAATTTTAGGGTTTTGTCTACAAAACTCTTTGTATTGACATTCCCATAATTCGACAACTGTATAACCTTGTTGAAGATAATGCGTGGTATGTTGCGTCTGGGTAATTTTCTGTTGTCTGCTCTTCAACTATTTTTCATCTTTTATGTTTTGGGTTTCCGGGCAGGAATGGCCATGCAAGTAACAACCATGGAATTGGTATATCGTATTGTTGGTAAAGTCATAACCATCTATTGGGTATTTTCCAACACGTTTTTCTTACCCGCAATTTAACATGTGCTGTATATGGGCACCATTTTGATTTAAAAAGTCCATCCAGTGAAAGGCGGACATATATTTGTCTCGTACTTCAGGTTTAAAGTCGGGAGCTTTTTTCTGGTAAATGGACCGACTGGCATTTCTTGATCCAAAGCCCATAAATAAAGTGCATTGGCATCAAAGCCTACCACTTTTGACAAAATTTACCGCCACGAATTTTAGTCTGTTTTTCTGTACGTGTCTCTTCATAATAAGACTTGGTCCACCGACGATATTATTCTTGAAAGTTTGAAAAGATCTCATTATTTTTATCAAACAAAGCAAAGTTAGCTCCGACCTCTTTTGCTGTTTTAAAAAGTAATTGGCGGGCAACACCGGAACACTAATGCCAGTTTTTAAAACGTCGATATTTTTTTTAAATAAAATTGTTGAAAACGCTCGACTGCTGTAACAAATGGGCCAACGTCCAAGTTATTATACCAAACCAAAAATTCTTTAAACGTGGTCATTTCTGTTCCTGCCAGACTTTTTTTACAAAGTTGATATTCTTCATTTGTGATATTACTATTTTTCAAAGAGCTGTGAAAGGCTTTGTATGGAGGTAACTCTATATGATTCAATTTCTCAACAGAATTAAACCACTCATACGGGAAGTAAGCTTTTTGTTCTTCTACCCCATATGCTTTCAAAAACTTGGCATAACTGGTCCCCGGAGCCAGAAACTGCATTATGTCTAAAAACTTTAAATCTGGACTGGATATACACATATAGGAATTGTTTTTCTTGACGACAAAGTTATTTTTTTCGTGCAGGCAAAGATGTTTCGCTAATACGTTTTTAATGAAATTAACATCATATTTAGCCGAATTAAAGCCTAAAACTGGAACTTGGGCCAAATAGACTTTAAAAGCATCTATAACACGTTGCTTTTCCGACTTCTGTATATTTTAATCTTCATCATTATAATCCTCATTAGTAGCAGAAACATCTGTGTCGTCTATTCTCTGTTCTTGAAGTTTTTCTAACACCCATTTCCATTTATCGTTTGTTAATTCTGCGACTTCATTTTTGATTTTGTACATATAGGAAATCATTCCTGATACCAAATCATCTACATCTTGGTTAAAATACAGAAGGGTTCTCTATAACCAGGAACATTGCTGCAGATGGACAACTGATAGGAACGTGTGTATTAGTTCCTTTGAGGTGTGGAGTTTGATCTTTATCCACTTTTTCTAACATAGCCTCAAAATCGTAGACTATAAACCATGGAAATTTCTGATCAACAGCAGGTACATTGATATCATAGTGCTCTTACTGCTAAAAAATGGCTGTATTGGCTTTAAAAAAAACCACCCGGATAAATGTATTTTGTTTTACTTGAACATACAGATTCGTTAAGCTGGTCCTTCTATAGACTTAATAGCGAACCCTCTTTGTAGTGCTAAACAACGGAACATACATAAATGATCATCATATGGTTTAGCGGTTTGCTGATTTTTCACCAATGGGTAAATACTTTTCTTTGTCATGAGATAATCAGGTAAATTACCAGTTCCAACAGGGTAATTCGTGGATGTGACAAAAACAGTACATTGGTCAGAAGAACAGGCGCTCATTTTGTATCTGGGCGAGTATGTAATAACTCGTTCAGAATATCCAGAACACGCAGAAGATAATGCGTGGTATGTGGCGTCTGGGTAATTTTCTTTTGTCTGCTCTTCAACTATTTTTCATCTTTTATGTTTTGGGTTTCCGGGCAGGAATGGCCATGCAAGTAACAACCATGGAATTGGTATATCGTATTGTTGGTAAAGTCATAACCATCTATTGGGTATTTTTCAACACGTTTTTCTTACCCGCAATTTAACATGTGCTGTATATGGGCACCATTTTGATTTAAAAAGTCCATCCAGTGAAAGGCGGACATATATTTGTCTCGTACTTCAGGTTTAAAGTCGGGAGCTTTTTTTCTGGTAAATGGACCGACTGGCATTTCTTGATCCAAAGCCCATAAATAAAGTGCATTGGCATCAACAAAGCCTACCACTTTTTGACAAAATTTACCGCCACGAATTTTAGTCTGTTTTTTCTGTACGTGTCTCTTCATAATAAGACTTGGTCCGCCGACGATATTATTCTTGAAAGTTTGAAAAAGATCTTCATTATTTTTATCAAACAAAGCAAAGTTAGCTCCGACCTCTTTTGCTGTTTTAAAAAGTAATTGGCGGGCAACACCGGGAACACTAATGCCAGTTTTTAAAACGTCGATATTTTTTTTTAAAATAAAATTGTTGAAAACGCTCGACTGCTGTAACAAATGGGCCAACGTCCAAGTTATTATACCAAACCAAAAATTCTTTAAACGTGGTCATTTCCTGTTCCTGCCAGACTTTTTTACAAAGTTGATATTCTTCATTTGTGATATTACTATTTTTCAAAGAGCTGTGAAAGGCTTTGTATGGAGGTAACTCTATATGATTCAATTTCTCAACAGAATTAAACCACTCATACGGGAAGTAAGCTTTTTGTTCTTCTACCCCATATGCTTTCAAAAACTTGGCATAACTGGTCCCCGGAGCCAGAAACTGCATTATGTCTAAAAACTTTAAATCTGGACTGGATATACACATATAGGAATTGTTTTTCTTGACGACAAAGTTTTTTTTTCGTGCAGGCAAAGATGTTTCGCTAATACGTTTTTAATGAAATTAACATCATATTTAGCCGAATTAAAGCCTAAAACTGGAACTTGGGCCAAATAGACTTTAAAAGCATCTATAACACGTTGCTTTTCCGACTTCTGTATATTTTAATCTTCATCATTATAATCCTCATTAGTAGCAGAAACATCTGTGTCGTCTATTCTCTGTTCTTGAAGTTTTTCTAACACCCATTTCCATTTATCGTTTGTTAATTCTGCGACTTCATTTTTGATTTTGTACATATAGGAAATCATTCCTGATACCAAATCATCTACATCTTGGTTAAAAATACAGAAGGGTTCTCTATAACCAGGAACATTGCTGCAGATGGACACACTGATAGGAACGTGTGTATTAGTTCCTTTGAGGTGTGGAGTTTGATCTTTATCCACTTTTTCTAACATAGCCTCAAAATCGTAGACTATAAACCATGGAAATTTCTGATCAACAGCAGGTACATTGATATCATAGTGCTCTTACTGCTAAAAAATGGCTGTATTGGCTTTAAAAAAAAACCACCTGGATAAATGTATTTTGTTTTACTTGAACATACAGATTCGTTAAGCTGGTCCTTCTATAGACTTAATAGCGAACCCTCTATGTAGTGCTAAACAACGGAACATACATAAATGATCATCATATGGTTTAGCGGTTTGCTGATTTTTCACCAATTGGTAAATACTTTTCTTTGTCATGAGATAATCAGGTAAATTACCAGTTCCAACAGGGTAATTCGTGGATGTGACAAAAACAGTACATTGGTCAGAAAAACAGGCACCCATTTTGTATCTGGGCGAGTATGTAATAACTCGTTCAGAATATCCATTCTTCTTAGCTTAAGGTAGAGGTGTCTTAAATTGGGTCGTCTGGATATAAACATCGGATTATCCAGGACCACGTTATTCGTATATGGTGTAAAGTACCTGTACTCTTCAGTTTTCCGGTTCTGCAGTATAACACCAAACGAGAGGTTTAACCGGAAAGCATGGTTTTGATCCTGATAAATTTCCGCAACAAAACGCATTAACCGGTCAACATTGACATCATCAGTGACGGGAAAATTATAGGTGGATTGAATGGGACCAATATCGTGGTTTTGTAAAATCAATGGAGTATTGGCTTCATATACCTCCAATAAATTTTCATCAACGACTCCATCTTCCTGTTCCAATGTTGCAGGATTATCTCCCCATGGTACAGTTTGTAATGACCCCCCCCCTTGTTCTCTCATGCGATGGAGATAGAGACTTCGTCTATTCTTACATGTAAACGGACATTTTCTACAGTGGTAAGTGCGTCCTGGTGGTTGTTTATGACTTACTCCAGTTGTTGGTTGTAAAATATGAGATGGTCCGGCTACTGGGCTTATTGGTCTACCATGGGAGGCTCCAGGCACTGGGCTTAGTGGACAAACACCAGATGGCCCCGCTTCTATCTTTAGTTGCTTTTTCGGTTGCTTTATTGGTATAACATTTTTTTCTTTTTCTGACCGCAAGCTTATTCTAAATGGAAAGATTAATATACACAAGTACCTAACTAAACTATTTAGTGGTATGGTATTTAAAGTTCAATAATTTCACCTCTCAGATCTCATCAACATTAAATGTCTGTTTGTAGGCAAGATTTTTTCTTTAATTATGACTGGTTCTATGCTGTTTTAAACCTCCAGATGTGCTACATATTTTCCCATATATACTACATGCATGTTCTGCACCCATGCATGAATTTTGGTGTTTGTTTACATCCCCTGATCTCCTAAATATTTTCCGCACACTTGACATTGGAAAGTTCTTCCAGAATGTTTGGCTTTTATGTGGGAATTTAAACTGTTCTTTTTCAAAAATATTTTATCACAATGAGGACATTGGTTATCCTAAAAGTACAACAAACAAATTCTCATCTTACTGTCGTTGTTTCATATTTATGTGACGAGATGAAAATGTTTGTAAAACAAATAAGAGTATCACTCTCTCCGTGTGTGTGTGTGTGAAAACTCATTACTTACCACAGCTTTATCTAGAGCTTGAACTTATTCCTCATCACTATCGGAGTTCATCTACAACAAAAACATTTTATATTTGGAATATGAATAATTTACTGCTATTGTTAAACAAGAAATAAAACTGGCATTTCAGATATAAGTTTACTGATGTTATTTTATCAAGTTTAAACGTTTAAATACATACCATCTCTGTATAAAATGATTAAACTTAATGCATAAAAAGAAATACTTCTTCTACTGATATATTTGGAATGATACTCACAGATATAAGGTTTTGGATCTCTTGTGAACTAAGTTTAAGGAAGTCCACTGATTCCCCTTGATCTTCATTTTCCAGATTCTCAAATTAAGCAGTAAATAGATTTATTTATTATTATTACGGAAACTATAAACATTTTCGACAACACTTGATCGTGCAGAATTAATTACGCAGACTACTTGGTTACACGACATACTGATTCCACCAGTTTCTTTAGTATTTATTTTGAATTTAACATCTATCACGTTTACTTACCTGGCTTGAAAGATTCTCATGAAGTAGGTCTTGTGAATTTATCTGTATCAATGACTCTTAAGTCTTGACTGCCAGCGGGTAAATTGATACCATTAAATGAAATCTGACTGAGTGGGGAGCTTTCTGAAAATACACAAATCATAATAATAAAATAAAGAATTACGTACTCAGTGTTAACACAAAAAGTCGCTTTTTATTAATTTGTAATTGAGGTCATCTAAACATAAGCAAACATAACCTTATTTAAAATATCAAATTATTCGCGACAGGTGAAAAAGAAAATGTCGTTTAAAATACATTTAACGTCATGAACAATGAAAAATCATAAAATTAAATATCTTTCTGTGATACTTTTGATTTATAAATTAAGCAGTTATTTTTTAACTGCATAGATTAACGTAAATAAATAGATTTGGGTTGAGATACCCGAGGTTTAGATTTAAGAAAGATCTATACCGGCAGGTGTGCTGTGATAGCGGTATTATCCTTACTGTGTAATATAGGAATAATTTCTAAGTTACATGTGTGCGTTTAACTTTATATAATTTTTTCGACATTCTTCATAAAAACATAAATGTATGAGTTATTAAAAAACAAATCTAAAATAAAAAAAACCGACTTACCTGAATCCATGGTAAAATCCAGAGAATAAATTAAATCACACAGATTTGTTTTTTACAAGTCTATACAGCCGTTTTCAGATGTAAGATCTGTTAAAACACTAAATTGAATGCTTGTAATAAAAAGCGGTAAAATATTTTTGTTAAGCAGCGTATATACGTCTGAATAGAAGTAGGAATTGCGCTTTAAAGTGACTTAATAACACATACACACTATTATAATAAAGCGAACAGCTCCCATGCATTCATTGCTGATTGGTCAATTTCTATACCAGACCGCGTATTATAAATTAAAATTCTCTAACAATAGAGTAATGCATTGGGTCCATATAAGGAACATTATTTAAATGAACAATATTTAAAGAATTCTGAATGCTAGCACATTATTTAACCTACACGCTTGAACCCTATCCCCATTGTATCGTCTATTTAGCATAATAAAAACAAAGGGTTATGCGATAGGTCCTAGTAGAACAAAGGGTGATGCGGTGACCCATATTTAGAACAAAGGGTGATGCAGTAGGTCCTAGTAGAACAATAGGGTGATGCGATAGGTCCTAGTAAAACAAAGGGTGATGCAAACAAGGAAGGTACAGAGTCAGCCCCTACTACTTCCGGATTATACAAGACCCGGATTGGTAACGTTACCAGCAGCTGAAATGACAAACTAAATTGCCAAACACCGTGTACATATTGAGATACTTATCCGAAAAGTAAAAACTTTCAAAATATCTTCCAGCCTCGCTGTTTAAATCGGAAAATAAAATATGGACTGTATTTTGCCTGCTGACATTATTCCGGGACTCGTTCCTTAAAGACAAATCATGTGTGAAAGTTATCATTCTGGACATTTCCGAGCACATCATTTGACTTTTTTTTTAGATCATATCGACAGCTTCTTTGACTGATGATACCGACTTTTATCCATCATCAACATAAAATTCCTTTCGTAAGAAATTCGCAGCATCCTTGCCAACATCAATCTCATTATCTGTAGCTACCTGTTTTAGTCCGAAGTCTGGAGAGGAAGTCGCGCCAAACAGGTGAACACACATTCTATAGACACCAAAGAAAGCGGAGGTAGTCCCTTTGTTCATGGTGTACATAAAATTGATGGAACATCTTCTCAATATCACAAGAGAAGCATTTCTTCCCTCGTCTAAATCTGCATAAGACTCCAACTAATGTATTTGTCGAAGTAGATGAGTATTAAGACTCTGTTCTTTGAATGTTGCACAACAATATTGCATTGCAAGGTTTAAAATGGAGAAAAGTTTCTTGTACGAACATTTCTAGCATTATTTTATTAGTGGTAAATTCCATCTTTATTGTTGTATATACATGTATGATGCATCAAATAGAGATTTAATTTGGAGATTGCCATCTATTGTCAGTTGTGATTGTTGAATTGACGTGTGATTTGATGTTCCCTCTGAATTTTTCACCTCTGCCCTACACATTTCGCTACATTAAGCCCCCCCCCCCCGTTTCAGTCCAAAATTCACATAGGCTTTACTTTTGGTCGAAATATTCTGAATAAACCGGTCAAATTAAATTCTTGAACTATCGAAAATGCCATGTGGGTTTATGCAGTTGCGTTATATAAGTTTGACAGCACACATCACATCAACATACGACTTTCAAAACATTCTGCCGATAAAGACTGACACTATCAAAATAGAAAACGTTGCAGCTCTAGTATAAGAGATTTAAGGAAACAAAAGAATTTCAAATTATTTTTTATTCTCATAAATAATACAGTTGGTTTAAAGATAATATTACATTACTATATCGTAGTGGTTGTTCATATAACAATATAATTATGTTGTAGTCATAACATTATTAAATTACAAATTTAAAAAGAATGGTTACCTTCCACTGTCAATCTTAGATGTTAGACAATGTTACTGAATAAAACCAATTCGGACTTCATTAATATGGAGATAAAATAGAAAAAAATGTATAGAATGATAGATCTATATAACATAAAAGTCCCAAATGATGCCTCAATATTGATTAGGGCTGTGAGCTCGGTCTATCAAGTGAAGGTCGTTAAGATCCATTACAAATGTTCAAATTACAAATTGACTTCGGTCACTATTTCAATGAATGAAAATTATTCATTAATGGACTTCACATATGACCATGATTAGTAGAGAAAAGGAGACACATCTGTTATCTTTAAAATCAATTAAAGAGCACATACTTTTCGTTTTCTAAATTTCATGTAAATCGCTTTAAGACTTTAATAAAGAATAATATCCGCGGAGTACAGGTATATTTCTACAATTTGCATTCAGTTGATACCAAATTCATTACAAACGCATTTGATGTTCCCACATCTGAAAATGTTTGGGCATAATCAATAAGGCTTTTACTTGAGGAGTCCATCTTGTTCCCTTCACTCGTATAGGCATACTGACATTAACATGCAAATCCTCATCAATCGTTTTAGTTAAAGTCTTCATTTTGTATACTAGGTGCAAAAGACGCATAACTAAGCGGGCCATTTTACAATTTGTTATCATGTACAGCACAGTCAGTTCTAATCTTGGTTTTACATACTTTCTTCAACAATTTAATATTTATGTTATGTTTAAAAACGTGGCATATTCAAAAATAATTATGAGAAATGTGAGTAAAAGAAAAAAAGATCAGTATATTGATTTTACTAACACCAAAACTAAATATGATTTACAATCAAAATCGCACAAATCATAACAAAATCCGATACGCGAAAGCCAATATCTCAAATGATGCAGGGTTCATCGCAACGCGAATCTGTTTGTTGTCCTTTTATTAATTTTCCTTGACCTGATATATATATATATATATTTCATATTTTTATAACACGGAACACACACACACATCACTCACTCCTATGTACGCAGATTATACAGGTACACTCACTTTTTATAAAAACTACTACTAGTTTATATTAATATAAACAGTATAGCCATCTGACGTTCTACAAACATCTGCAAGCTTTAAAACAGGTTTATCAGGCTTAAAGTTACGTTACGTGTCGGACACAAGTCCTGCATATTTTTGTAAAGATTAAATCACGGGGATAAATTGAATACAGATTAAATAAAATCGTGAAATATTTTATAAACGTGTAGAATTGAACATACCTGTTTTTGCAAATTAAGTTTCCAAATCCTAGGAATGATGTCACGATTAAATCCAAACACATTGACAGTATATACTGTATGTAAATAAATATATTTTTTAATTTGACGCGCTTCATGCTTTTAATGACAATATCACCAAAGGGGACTGAATGTATTTAAAAAAACGTGTTTATAGTGACGGGTGACCTACTGTCTTTAACTCTGTTAGCGAATTAAATTAGGGGTTACATCGAGGAATAAATGTTTTATACTTTTATTTTCCTAATTTGTAATACTGACTTATTTATACATAAAACTTTCCATGATTTAATTGACTTTTTTCCTTTTTGCAATATTTTAAGTAAGATATAAGCCTCAAACTGCCCGCGCTTCGACTAGTTCAATTTTTTACATACTGTACACTTTGAGACTAATATCCTAGTTGTGATAGAGTATAGCTTAGTTCTTCCGGAGTACATTAGAGTGACAAAATGTTGAGTCAAGCGACAAAACAGCCTCAAAAAAACTACTTTGTCCCGGACTGAAGAGTTGCTGCGGAAAATGCTCGGTGTATTGGGCTAGAAAATAAACATGTTTAGGTTATTATTAAATAAGGAGGGTCACCATCAAAAGAACAAAAGTAGTGACTATAATCATTATGAAAGTGACCAACTTGATATCATGTTTGAAGATGCTATATCTTCAACAGATATAGCTTCTTAAAATGTTGTAGTTCTCAGTAGCGTTACTGTCTTCTGTATGACTTTAATTTACAAAGATCTTCAGATGCATGTAGTAATACTTGGCAAAGGGGTGAAATATTTCATTTAAAGAATCTTAATGTTTGAAAAAAAACCATCACATCATTGTCTGTTTAAATGTCAATAATATGTAACCGGTAGTCATCGGACCTCAGTTTTCCCAAAGTTCGACTCTGAGTAAGAATTGTAAAAATTACTTAAATTTCTCAATCTTCTTATTCAGAGAATATTTTTGCAGTTTTGTGACCAAGTCTTAACTAAGAGAATAAATGTCAGAAGGCTGTAAAGTATCAATTCATAACTGTTTATTTTTAACTCAAACTTGAAAAGGCAGTGTGACTTATAGGGGTTTAGGGGACAGAAGGGCTAAAAATATATAAATAAATGAAAATCCACTACTTCCATTAACTTTAGAAAAAAAATAATTTAGGCAAAATTTACCAACTTAACGGAAACTAAGAACTTGCTATTACCAAAAGAATTGTCTTAGGAGAGAGACAGGGAAAAGAGAGAGAGATAGAGAGAGGGAGAGTGAGAAGAGAGAAAGACAGAGAGGGGAGAGATTTGATATTTTGAAGGAGGAGTTACTCAGTGAAAACAATTCTCACTTCAAGTAAAAATGAAAGAACAGTTTTTCATGTTACACAGCAAATAGATTATTCACTTTTTGTAACATTGTAACTTTTCTTAACTAAACATACCTTGAGGGAAAAAATGAACCAAAAAGCCCTAGTACAACTTGAAGATTATATTATATATATATTTGGGAAATTACAAACAAAAAGTGCCAGAAGAAAACAGTTACTTACTCTAATAATTACCAAAATATATGATTAAACTTTAGGTAAATAAACTTATAATTTTAAGTAATTAATTATGGTATTTTAACTTATATTATCAAATGAGAAGTAAACTTAAAAATTAATAAAAAGAAAAATAAAGAGAAGGAAGGGACACATTGAAGAGCTAGGACATTTTGCCCACCCGTAAAAGTTTATTCGTCACCCCCCCCTTTCTTAAGATTAAAAAGATTTTTTTTAATCTTCACAACATATATTTAAAACATTAAACAATAACAAAAATACAACATAATAAGATAATTCAATGTATATTCAATTTAACAATAACATTTAAGATCAATATGTGTATTCAACAACAACAACATTGCAAAGTAATAATAATAATCAACAATAATGAAAATAACCGTAAAGTCCACTAGTTTCTATATAGCAAATAATAATTACCACAATAATAATAGTACTACTTGTAAATTTTTCAGTCCATAATGTAAAGTCGGTATTTTATACGTATATATATAATGATAATAATAAAAGTTCCTAGGTAAATAATAATTATAACAAAAAGTTCCTGAGATAATGACGATCACTGTTTGTCCTTTTATGTTTTAAAGGGTTGTGTCACTTGAGTCTATCCCGATGGTAATATTTTTATGTCTACCATTTCATCTCGACATACTATGTTTTCCAGGGGTTGAAAAAGTTGTCGTCTGCCTGCGTCAGCCTTGATCTTTTGTCGCTGTCTTTTTGCCTCTTCTCGTCCTTCTTGATCGATTATGGGTTCTGTAGTGTCATCCCGACGTATGTTTTTGGAATCCACATAGATCTTGTTGGGACGAATGTCTGGTTGTCGATTCTCAAAAAAAACAACATTATGCCGATGATTGATGTTTTTATTAATAAAAATAATTTTTTGAAAATCATTTTCAGCAGTATTAACCCCTTTGATATTTAACATGCACAATGTCACCAATTGAAAACTTCATTTCCCTCTGGCATTAACCGCCCGATATGCAATTGAAAGCTGAATTAAATGCAAGGCAAAAAACGATGTAAAGTGGGAATATCGGTGAAACCAATTTATGAGGAAGAGTTAGTGAAATTACGTAAAAGAGATTAAAACAAGGACACACCTACAAGCTATTTAAGCATTCTTTGTATCGGGAAATATCCAAGTTGGTTCAGTGTTTCCATTAGGACGTTCCGTAGTTGCTTTTAGGGTTAATGAATCAATACCCAAACCGGAGAATCGTTCACTTTAGTTGACGATGATGTAGACTGTAGAGGGCTGTGTTTTTCTCTGATATTTGAATGTTGATGTTGGTGGTTTAAGTGACTGCGACAGCGTAGTTGGTAGAGGCAAAATGACACATGTGGAACCACTACAAAACAGAGGGTTCCAGCACCATCAAAAATATGAAGAATGGCACAGGGGACTTAAGAACCATTTAACACACCCACATCCTAATGTGTATAACCTGCTCAAATTACTTCAAAACGAATTAGCCAAGAACAAAATTCAACTCATCCAATATGCAGGTGGAGGTAAACGAGTGCAGAGGAAAAGAAAGTACCGTGAAATTAAATCCAGCCTCAAACAAACCAGGCTTCGAATTATGACACTACCGGTGTGCATGTCGCCTATTCTGCATCTTGAATAAAAACTCAGGTTGACCTAGTGATAGTGATGGTATGTTTTTACTATTGTTTCTACATTTCATGTTTGTCGAATTGAAAGCTCTTCAAAGCTTATGTTAATTGTAAAGTTTTCGACAATGTATCTTGTAGTTCAGTCAACCATAAATGAATCTTATGCACAACCACCTAAGAAACATAAATTGCATATTATACCAGTTTTGATTTTACAGCACTGGATGGCCGTTTCGGAATACAATTCCTCGTCAGTAGTGCTTGGACCAAAATTATGAAACCAAAATTATTTTGAACATGTTGAAAAGCTACCCAAAGGACCAAAATATATTTTACCAAATTAAGCTAAGGAAATGCTTTGCATGAGGGAGTATACCTTAGTTTTTAGAAATTTCAAATTTTAACTTGCAGGAAGTTTAGACAATTATAGTATATTTCTGACAATAATACGAAATTATTGCCTACTGAGTTTGTGATATCCTCGGGGCACCAGCCACCAACACAGATATCGGCTCAGGGGTTTAATTTACATATTATACAAGTTTTAATTTTACGCACTAGACGGCCGTCTGATGATTTTTCAGTTTTATGCCTGTAGCCCCATTTCGAAAAAGACATGCAAGTTTCTTAGATCTAAAATTACTTATTAAATGATTCATGTACAGAGATGATTGATGAATCAAGTGAACAGTACAAATTATTAGTAAATATCGAACGAAATTGTTACCGCAGTGACATTTTGTGCAGTACTGGATTTTTGTACGAAATGGTAGTATCACAAATAGCATTGATGTTTGGGGACGAAATTGCTAAGAAACGAAATGGTCTATTTGGACGGTACGAGATGAGAAAGTTGGTTGACTAGTCACGACAGAGACGGAGACACATACATGTTGGGTCCATAGAATTACCAGATGGCCGTGTATTAACAGAATCGACCCTTCTTTCAAGTAATAGTGATAAAATTCGTGTTTTTATGATGCAGATAGTGTATATTATTCATTAAATATTTTCTTTTTCCTGATTTTTGGGCTGATTTGATAATAACGACCAATGCGATTCAGTAGGACTTTGGTATATACTGGTAAAATACTGCTATATATTATACTCCTGTTCAAGCCGTGATAATAACTGTTATAAATTATATAATATTGTGTTGTGAATTTAATTTATATACTCTGGGATCTAGATAAAAAAGTTGTATTCATACTGAATTCCAGTAGGTCTGACAATAATTATTCACCATAATTAAATTAGGCTTCAGCAGGTATTTTTAAAAAATTAAACATTTAAGGAGGACAATTCCACCCAAAATCGGCAAAATTTCTCAAAATTTCGTCTATTTTTACTGTAAATGAAACAAGTGTAGAGTAGACCAGAAACCAGTAGGTACATATAAAGTTTTTGAAATTATTCTTCGTTTCTTCTGGTATATTTTGCGACAGAATCATTCTAACTTGTGTTTCCTTTTAAATTTCTGGTGCAGGGAATATGCGTCGAAGTAGGAAATATGGTTTAAATAGCATTAACTAGAACGGCTTAGTCGTCAGTTCCGAAAAAGCTGTTAAATTGCCACGAGATTGTGGTACTATGACACTGAGATTTCTATTGTCAGCAATCATAATGGGTTCAATAGCAAAAGCAACGAACATGTTTAGTACTGCATAGAAACGGAACGTTGACAATAGAAACATTGACATTATCAAATTTGTCAGTTTCAAATTTAGCCTTTTTAGGCGTCATAACCGAGATAAAGGTCCAAATATGCAGCAGAACTTAAGAATCGATGGTGTCTTTTTATTTGTAAGTTCGCACGGATGTAATGGTTAATCAAAAACAAACATACAAATCACAAGAAGCAAAGTTAAAACTTTGACACTGACAGGTTAGACACGTGAACTTCCAGCAACATACAACCGACGCCGGCGACAATTTCATTTTTTATTTGTGTTCTGTGGTAATGTGTTCTGTTTTTGTATGTAGTAGTTTATTTATTTGCTTGCAAAAAAATGTTGACTCGGGGATATTGGAATCCAAGGCATATCAAGGCCCTCGAAAAGTTTTATGGCCGTCATCACAGCTCTGTTGATAAGTTTGATGCATCTGTGTTCAGGATTGCCCTGGGTATATTTGACGTCCCATGTTCCTTTCACACAATTTTGATTACACACGTGGCGGCTGTAGTAAGCTAAACAGGAGGTGCTTACCCTTCCGGAGCACCCAACCTCACTTCTTTGGTAGTTCACATGTTTAACCTAACCTATCAGTTTCAAAGATTTTGTTTTGCTTCTGGATTATGATTTGGACATGGATTAGCGTATGCTTGTTTTTGATTACATATATGGAATATGTAAAAAATGTATGCGAAATTTTTATACTGTGATGTTATATTTTTACTATTTTTTTAATATTCTTCTGAAGCCAACTCACAAGTGACCACGCTTGGCTTTTAGTTCCGCGCGTCGATTTTATTCACGTTGTACTTTTGGTTCTCAGAATTAAAACTTTTGACCAATCAACAATTAATTTCTCGTTATCCAAATTCAACAATCTCAATTTGATGAGGAATTGTATTCCGAAACAGCCGTCTAGTGCTGTAAAATCAAAACTGGTATAATATGTTATTTAATCCCCTGTGCCGATATCTCTGCTAGTAGCGGGTGCCCCGAGGATATCACACAGTAGACAATAATTTCGTATTATTGTCAAAAATATACTATAATTGTCTAAATTTCCTGCAAGTTAAAACTGGAAATTTCTCAATACCTAAGGTATACTCCCTCATGCAAAGTATTTTCTCAGCTCAGTTATGATATGTTATGTAAGAAAGTGAGAGCCATGTGCATGGTCAGCTACGTGATCTTCACGTGAAATAACATATTATGTCAGTTTTAATGTTACAGCACTAGACGGCCCTTTCGGAATACAATTCCTTATCAGTAGTGCTTGGACCAAAATTATGAAACCAAATTATTTTGAAGATGTTGAAAAGCTACCTAAAAGGACCAAAATATATTTTACCAAATTAAGCTAAGGAAATACTTTGCATGAGGAAGTATACCTTAGTTTTTGAGAAACATACTTAAAAGTAATGAAATTTAAATATTACTGACAATTAATAATGAAAATTTTATCTTGAAAATTAATGAAAAAAAAATAAAATTAAACTCTTTATGACAATTAATGAAAATCTGACATACCTGTAAAATGAAATAAAACTTCCTAAAGTTTTACAATCTTTATTGTTTGGAAGCGGATCAAGAACTGATGCCTTCTCAAAACCCAAAAGTATAAAATTTGTCAGATTTCTGCGAATTAGCCAATAAAAATTAAAAAACATATCGATACCCAGGAAACTGTATAGTAATTTAAGGTAAAACTTATTTTTGTCGCTCATGGATTATAAGAAAAGAGGTAGGAAACCGGATCGTCTAATTAACGACTTATGTTCGGATAAATGATTATCGGGACATGTGTTCAGAAAATATTCTTTATGACATTTCCGACTTAGTTAATAAATATGTAAAAAGTTCAACATTTTTCCTGTGCGTGAGAACATAGTAATATTAATATTTTATTAACGTCTCATCTTAAATACATCAATAAAAACTTACAATAAAACATTAATATGTATAAAAGCCACTTTTTACAGTTATAAGAGACAGTATATAAACATAATATGTACATTACCTAGATAAAATATCCTGCAGAATTTGGCACTACTAAAAATCATATCTTTGCGAGACAATTTAACCTCATCATTTAAATAATCACATTAAAACTATCTTTAAAACGCACATTTCTGGCACATTCAAATAAAATCTCTCTAAGTCATTATAAATTGGACAGTTTAAAATAACATGACATTCAGATTCAATACAGTTAAAACATGTACGTTTTCCTAACTAACCCTTTATATCTGCCAGTCTCTATCCTTATAAGCACTACTTCACATCTGAACTTAGCTAAAGCACTACGTTGGCCACGGGGTAAAACAGATGAAACATGAAATATGTAAACAAAGATTTTAATTATTATGTAATTTATAATGTCATAGGGTTTGACACAAAGTATATTGTCTGAAAACTAGTCGAATGTGAAATTATCGAAATTTGCCAAAATATATATCTATAGAAAATAAAATGGTAAAACATGGTAATACATTATAAAAGACATTGAAATAAAAGAAGATTTTTACAAAATATAAATTAATAAAAAAAATACACAAAATTCGCACTGCGACAACTCCCCCCTACTACAGAACATTTTTTAAATAGGAAGCGGAAGTTGCGCGAATACAAAGTGTTACAACTATATACAACATAACTGATTTACTGATATACATGGCAAACTGTACGCAAAGTTATATAACGTAGGTTGATGTTACTGTAAAGTTCACTGCATGGCTAATATAAGAATCATTGACACTATCAAACACAAAATCGAAATGAAATCTTTGGCACAATATTCTTAAATACGATGTTCGAAATATAAATCAAAAACAAACATACTAATCCATGTCCGAATCACAATCCAGAAGCAAAGTAAAAACTTTGGAACTGACAAGTTAGGTTAGACACGTGAACTTCCACCAGGGAGTGAGGCCGGGTGCTCCGGAAGGAACATGAAATTAAAAAATTAAACGTTCGGTCAATTCCTATTATAAAGCCTGTTAAAATCATCTTCGTAACAAATCACATTTGTCGGTTTATTGCCATTGTTCGAATGATTGCTAGAATGTAAGAATTAAAATTTTGACTCGATAACGGATTGTAATTCATCTGCCAGGTTATTCGCGTTGGAATTAGTCTGTCGATTTTTGTTATTCAGTGTTAATTTATAATTTTTGATCATGGTTTTTCTGATCTTTAATAACTTTTTAGTCCAAGATCCACGCTGTCTGTAGTAAATGTTCACAAGAAATAATACCGTCCGGAATTCTATTAATAACGTCATTATACTAATCTGCCATTGAAATATCGTATAATTGTTCGGAGTAATAAATTTACCATCTAAACCATTTACAGAAGGGTTTCTATCCAGCAATAGGAATTAAAACAGGCCCACTTTCGTCTGCGGTTTCAGTTGTTATGTTATTTATTTCCTATTATAAAAGGGTAACCTGGTCTCTTTTCTTTCTTTGTTGTAATAATGACGTTTTCTTTTTCTTTCGGGGAATTAGCTGGTAGAGTTCTTAATTGACTTAATAATTAAACAGAAGAAGTACTTGTTGGTTCTTTCTTTTTATTTTTGATGTTCCGGCACAAGATATCCCCTTTGTCGCAAATTTTATACCGGATTAGCGTTTGGACGTTGGATGGGACAAATGTGACCAAGGAAAGCCATGATAACACTGAGTGACCAACGCTCTACTGTCCCGTGTGGAATGCACGATGACCCCACGTGCGCTTTGTAATCTCAAGAACCAACAAATACAACCCCTTACCATTAGGTATTCAAACAGTTAAGCTTAAGTCGTTGATCAAATAAAGGTGTCAAAGTGACATCTGAGAAAATCAAAAGGAAGGCCAAGTAATCTTACGTGGTAAGTAGGTTTTCTATGTGAACAGGTTTCAACAATTAGTTAAATAAATACGAAAAGATTGCCGGGCGTCTGAAATGCATTTTTCTGTTTTTTCTTAAAATTAAATAGTTGACACTAATTTCTTTGAAAACAAGAAGTTTAACATTTTGTTTAGTTTTATACACTATATTCGAATAAAATTGTAATGACAAAATTTGATTATTAATTAAATTGAAATTCTTAAAATTTAGATTTTTAAAACAAAAATACCATTTAACGCATCCGATATCTTGATCTTTTATCAGTGACAGTGGTCAAAAAAGACTCCAAATGGAAAAGCCATTTTGGAATTTTATAACTTAAAAAGAAAGTGATGAAAATACAAATTTTTACACTGTTAAAACTTAGTATTAAAAAGTCTAGCTACTATTAAAATGCATTTATATTCTAGAATTAAAAACAATCCAAAATCAAATTAAAATAACAAAATCAAGCTATAAACAAAAATTGTAAAAATAGCTACTATTAATATTAACAAAAATTGTAAAAATAGCTACTATTAATATTAACAAAAATTGTAAAAATAGCTACTATTAGTATTTATAACAATATTTACACAACCTAGTTACAGCATGTATTACCAACATTTATAAATCTATAAAAATATAGCTAAAATTGAAATAATACAAATCAAATTCAAATGTGATTGTCAATTCAGAATTTAAACTTATGTACGGGCCTGGAATATTTTCTGGTAACTTTTCTATAAAATATGGACTGTTTACTTTTGCATTGACTGGACAGTTAAATATTTCCTTGGGATATCATTAAAAACATTGACAATTCGTGATAAGCAGTGTCACTTCGTGTAATAATTGTCAGAAATAAACTATAATTGTCTAAATTTCCTGCAAGTTAAAATTTGAAATTTCTTAAAACTAAGGTATACTCCCTCATGCAAAGTATTTCTTTAGCTTAATTTGGTAAAATATATTTTGGTCCTTTGGGCTTTTCAACATTTTCAAATAATTTTGGTTTCATAATTTTGGTCCAAGCACTACTGATGAGGAATTGTATTCCGAAACGGCCGTCTAGTGCTGTAAAATTAAAACTATTATAATCTGTAATTTATTTACATTTAAAGTTGCATTTTTTGCTTTTTACATATTTTTTCTCGGGGACAATTCAAAATGACACGACAAACCAGAACTTTTCTGCGTAAGTTTGCAAAGTTCGAATCTTGTAATTCTGATGATATTTTAATTCATCAGTGTCATTACCCGAGTTTGTATATGTATTTATTGGAAACTCGTTTTCAATATAATCCGCTAAAATTTAAACTGTCTAGTTTCAAAACAAGCTCCTTATTCGAATTTATGTTCTAAATCAATATTTTCTTCGCGTAATTTATCTTCAAAATAATTTTGGTTTCATAATTTTGGCCCAAGCACTACTGATGAGGAATTGTATTCCGAAACGGCCGTCTAGTGCTGTAAAAATAAAACTGGTATAATATGTAATTATCAAGTTTAGTTTAATTCCGACACATTATCAAGCTCGTCTCAAAATATGAATGACGCGGATGTTTTTGTTAAGATTCTGTATTTCTTCCGCCTGCATATTTTGTTTTGCACATCGAACACGTTAGCGCAAACTTATCGCGATCTAGTCTTCAAACGTTACATACCTTTAAATTGCAAAAAATTTAACCGAGTGTTAAAAACTTAAACATACGTAAATCCATATCGGTCTTTTGCATTCTGTAATTTCTTTAGCTACTAACCAAATAGTCATGTTCAAGAATTCCTAATATTGTAAAAGAATGTCACAAACTTCTCACTTGGTGAACGTCATAGATAACGTCACTTTCTGAAAATGTCTGCAATGTTACATTTTTGTAATAAAATTTTAATTTCGTACAGCACAAAACTACCTGTGTACCCAAAAATAAATTGACGTATTTATTACGGTTTCATTCATTTAATTCGTGTTTACGCTGCTTATATTCCACTTTAACGCAGTGTATACATTGTTTTGTTTGCAAGCATAAACGTGAACATATACACCTGTTTACGCATTACTGACAATATGTTTGGGCGACCACTAGGGGCGCTGATGTCGGTCTACACAGCTTTTAAGATTGTCACCTGTGGCTGTATATAGAATTGATGTTGAAAATGTTGCATGTTGTTACAAAAACGATCGTAACTTTTTTATTATTCATAACAGAATATTTTTCCTGTTAATTTTTTAAAATATAGAAAAATACCTTTCAGAAAGTATTTTCAAAAACAAAATAACTTTATGTTTACTTGAGTAATTTTAACTTTAACTTTGAAGTCATGGTTATGTTTTACATAGAATATATAGGGAATTACAATACCGACGTTCTTTTAAAAAATTATTAAAAATAGTTCCAATTTTCAAAAAAATATTTTTCCTGTTTCGGTTATTTAACAAACATTTCAAGGTTTCTAACTCAGTTTTCAGAATAAAAATAAGTTAATGTTTACTTGAGTAATTTGAGGTTTGAAATTAAAAAGTTGATTTTTTTCATTTTCTGAGACGTAGCTTCATATTATTTACCTGTATGTGACAGGTCAAATTGTAATATACCTGTATAGCTGCTAAGGAGGCGATACGTGTATATTGCTCCGGGCTAATATAGATTGCCTTATAATTCATGATATAGATTTTATTTACAACTGATCAATATTAGCCCGGAGCAATATTTTGTGTTTCAAATTATTTAATTTCTAGTTTGGCAATGATAACTTTTTTATGAAGAATTCAAAATAAATAAATAAATAAAAATAAATATTTTAATTCCATAAATAATTTTTTTCATTCAGTATTATGAAATTTAATAATGGTGTATTTAATTCAAATAAATGTTTTATAAATATTTTTAAAAAGTTGTATTTAAATATTTCTAGTAAATTATCAATTGGCAAATTTTGTATTTATCAATTGAAAGTTTAAAAGTTAAAAATCCATGAAATTTCATGTATCTAAAATTCTAAATTGTACATCTTCATCATCGGCAATACACATTCAGCACCTCTAAAATAAATCATTCTCTCGAAATTTACCATTATAGATAAATGTGCTATTGTTGGCTTCTTCTCCGCCTTTATATACCTCACGAAAAAAAGCTGAGAAGCTAATTTCACTTCGAATTTTTCCCCAGCTTGAGGTCGGCAAGTGGACAGAAGTGCAGTTTTGTATTCTCTCTCTCTCTCTTTATTTACAACTGCGGATTCATTTTCGTTAGATATTTATTTCAATTACTTTATAAAATTCAAGTATTTATTTATATAAGAGACTACGTATTTTAACTATTTTGTATCCAATGATACTGCATTTTATCATATTTTTTATTAATTTACAAATCAAATTCGCGATTCATTTTCATTAAATATTTATTTATTTTAATTACTTTATAGACTATTTATGTATTTGTTTTATATTATTTTTACCAGAGACTAAGTATTTAACTATTTTTTTTTAATCTCGTGTTACCGCATTTTTAGCATTCATGATTAATTTTCAGTAAATATTTATTTATTTATTAAACTACTTTAAGACTATTCATGTATTTTTAACATATTATTTATATCAGAGATTGGGCATTTATATATCAATTTTCTATAATTTAATTGAAATAAAATATATCCATGGTTATCAAAATATAGTATTATTTACTTTTTGATACGGATATGATTTAGTGTAGAATGTTCTAATATAATATGATTGGAAATGAGATTCAAACTCTAGATCACTATTTGTCAAGCCACTCATATTATCTTAGAATATTACACAATATACATGTTACTGATGTTACCATCACCTATTGACGTTTAAACATTAAATGTTTACCTGGGTACCTCATCGATAAACCCTCCAGTAAGTTTATTACCTGATATAGCCTTGGAATGAACAGTTACCGTTCTTGAAATTCTTAGAACATATACTTGATAATGCACGAGAATAAATGTTGTAAACTTAAACATAAGAATATGCAACTTGCGTAGGGGTTCAAAATTCCCAAGGTTCGAGGTCTGGGACCTTCTAATTTTAATTTGGGACCCTTGAAATTTTAACTGTAAAAGTCCGATGGACCTACCGTTTTTTGTCGGTACCCATTTTCAGAATATTCCTTCTCTATGTTTAAAAAATATTTTAATCAGTCAGTTTATTAGCTCACCTGACCAAAGGTCATGTGAGCTTATGGTATGGTGCAGCGTGTGTATTTGCGTGCGTGCGTCGTTAACACACATTTTCGACTTCTCCTCTGAAAGTACTCGGTAGATTTCAACGAGACTTGGTCATTAGCATGTCTGGGTCGGTGCAATTCAGATTTGTTCGCGGCGTTGCCATGGCTACCATAACTAGGTCAAGGTGACCTAGGGGTGCAAAAATCTTAAAAAATCTTCTCCGAAAGTATTGTTTGGAGAAAAAATCTGATGTGATATTTGGCTTCTCTAGGGTCTTAAGCCTATTGTTTGTTCATTTTGTGAAATTCGGTCGAAAAATGGGTTACGCGTTTTTGCGTTTAATTTTGAAAAAATCGTAAAATAGTTTCAAATTGTTATAACTTGACTACTTGACCAGATAATGACATGGGGTTTTTAGTTTTGCCATCTTATTGTGAGTATCTTCAAAATGAGGTCAAGGTCAATTGTAAAGGTCGTGACCTAATTTTTTTTACCTCTGATTATAATTATTATCTCGAAAACTATAAACTTTTTGTATAGGCATTTATATGAGAATGTTGTAGATATTGATACAACGATCATTTTCATGTATAGAAAAAGGTCATGGGTTCAAAGGTCAAGGTCACAGATGCGAAACAATACCCAAATGGTTAATTATCTCGAAAACTATAAAATTTTTGTATAGGCATATATATTAGAATGTTGTAGATATTGATACAATGATCATTTTGATGTAAAGAAAAAAGTCATTAGGGTTTAGTATTTACGTTTACTTTAAATCTATCAGCTAGCCATTAGTTATCAGGTGAGCGTATAAGGCCAATGGGCCTCTTGTTTAGAAATATTAGTGACTTGTCACTTTTTGTTGTCCGAACATTTCCGGAAATGAAAATATAATGCGCAGCTGCCTGAAAACAGTTCAGCTTCTTGATCACTTGAGTGTTTTAAGTAATAAGCATTGCTATATACATTCATGCAAGAATGTAAAAGAAGTTGATCAGCATGAATTATTTGATTTCGGTGTGACATTGTTTAAAAAACGAAAATGGGATGACGAGACAATCGAGACGAAAGACGCAAAGTATGACCGCCTAAAACGAGAGAGGAAGTTCCAGAATCACTGGAAAATAGGCCGTCCGTGGCTTAAATACGATTCCGAAATCGGAATAAGGAATAATGTCTGCGTTTTACATTCCTGTGTATGATGCATAAATTGAAAGACGCGCATGTGTATACGCAGTTCTGTCTTTAACTTATCTAGTACTTACATAGAAATTAAAATTTAAAACAGTATATAACTGGGATTACATGTAAATCATTGAATAAATTCCTTGAAATTATATTATAAACTACAAAAGCATCCAAGTTGGGTTCCATTATGCCTAAAACTCATCATGTGGTATGCTGATGATCGATTCTCGAAGTGTATTTCCGTTTTATTGTCCGGCATTGAAAACATTAACAGTAGTATACTATGTGCGTTGTTCAATTCACAAGTAATTATAAAAATAGTTAAAATACGTATTTTATTATGTTCATTCACTTTTTAAACACACGGATGTCTGCTTATCTTTCATCGTCGCTTTCATCAGAAGCAATCGCTCACTCCGGTGCATTAGTATTGGTCTTAATGAAATCAGACACTGTGGGCGATTTATCTTTGACATGGCCCTTAGTTAAAGTGGTTTGCAGTGCTCTACATGGGATGTGTCCAATTCAACCTTGTAGGCCTGCAACTTTTTACTCTCCAACGGCAAAGACTTTGCATTTCTAACTTTCACATCATCTTCGTCGCAATCCTCAAAAGACATGAATTCTACTGTCAGCACTGATTTCATTCGCATTTTCTTTTGTTCATTGCATTTTAGTAAGTCCACTGCACTTTTCCTTCTCTCAAGTTTCTAAAAATGGCATAAAACTATAGTCATACAGTAGTTTGCGCTCTATCTCATAATGATTGTAATCAAAAACAAACATACTAATCCGAATCACAATCCAGAAGTAAAGTAAAAACTTTGGAACTGACAAGTTAGGTTAGACACGTGAACTTCCCCCCAGGGAAGTGAGGCCGGGTGCTCCGGAAGGGTAAGCACCTCCTGTTTAGCTAGCTACACCCGTCACGTGTTGAATCAAAATTGTGTGAAAGGAACATGGAACTATAAGACGTCAAATATATCCAGGGCAATCCTGGACACAGAAACATCAAACTTATCAACAAGTGTGATGACGGCCATAAAACTTTTTGAGGGCCTTGATAAGCCTAGGCTTGCAATATCCCTGAGTCAACAATTTATTTGCAAGCAGCTTACTTCGTTATTTACTTATTCCGGGAGTAGAAACAAAATAAAATTAACTTTATGGACATGTGTAATTATAAATAATTTTGCAGTTGCATCTCTATCTCAATAAACCCAGTGTCAAAGAATATAATTTAATGCCCAGGGAACTGTTATTCGACTCGGAAAATACCACCTATTTGAGATAATAAAGATTTTTTATCAACTTTTCAATATTACTAGGCGAATTTAAATATTGGATGACAAGGAAAATAGTTGTCTATGATTTAAATCCAAAATGATGTGGTAGTCTTATCACTACGTTATTAAAATCTTCCTGTATTTCAGCCACCTGACAGCTGGCAAAACGTAAAATCCGCAAGTGGTAGGTCTAGAATTAGATCCCGACCGAATTCAAACGACTTTCTTTACCAAAAAAAGAAGAGAAAAACTGCTGCACCTTTCATAACAAGAATTAATAAACATCCCACAACCTAGTAAATTTGACAAGAAAAACTACTGGTGGAGTCTGCAATGTTCTACTCCAAACTAAAATCTGTGCCACTAATCGCTTTATTTACAATAAATATTTTCCAGATAAAACCATACGCTATTTCAGATTCACCCTTTGCATAATTGGGTCTATTTTAACCCGTTTCTTGTGGGCCTCAAGTTTTCCCGGTGTTTTTGATCTGGTGTAGCGACTCTGCATAATTCTTTAGATTGCTTTGGTGTCAAACTTAAACATACTGAGGCGGTAAGGTCATAACCGTTATGGGAATGTGCGGAGAAAACCAACGACTTTCGGCAAACCAACTGATTACCATTTTGGCACTAAAATCTGTTTGAACTTGAACCTAAGCGGTGAAAGATATGGTGTGCGTTTGTCATATTATAAATTTTTGCATTTTCTTTAAAAATAAACATGTTAAAATGACATATTCAAAAATTTACAATGACACTCCCCGTTTCGAATGGATGTCCTAACCAACAGACAAAGTGACAAATTAAGACGTTTCACGTGTATGCTTCATGTTTGAACTCTAGTGTGGTTAAAGTCGTACCTTCAATTTCAAGTTTTGTCAACTTCCCTTGGTAGTTTGCTTGAACTTTTTTCATCAGACGATCTGTGACCATTTTATTGTGATGAGACACAAAACTGAAAAATAAAACAAAACAAAACAGTTTTTAGTCTAAAATATCAAATATGTTGTCTACTTCATGCTTTGAAATCTTAAAATGACTTATGACGACAAAATCGTTCGTAACGCAATATATTCACCAAGCTTACATTTTTACCTTACTGATAAATTACATGTACAAGATATACATTGAATGGTTAAAGATTACACAATGTAATTACACAGAAATGTGACTTTACAGAGTAAAGGGGCTACTGTAATAAATTCAATCACCCGTCAGTGAATAATGATTATTAAACAAGAGTTTCGTAACTTCAATGATGTAAGGCCTCCGACAGGATCACCAAGCCAAAGTCAGTGTTTCCTTTAATATTTAGAGTTTTGAAAAATACTTTATTTCTAACCTCGAATTTAGAAACGCTTCAGTGTGGGTTTCCATGTTCACCGAATGCGCCAAAAAGTTTTATTAGAATTGCAAAAAGGCTTACGTAAAATTTTGAAATGACAGACCAACCTTTCTTCGTACTCTCATTCTATTTGACGGTTTTCGTCATTTTCCTCGTCACTATTCCCTTGCTGTAACACTTTGTATGTACGTCTAACAACATACTGAAATATTAGCGGCTATTTCTTAAAATATAGTTGCATTTATTAAAGGAAAGATAACTGTGTTTGCCTTAACATATTACATTTAGTCTATTGGGTTTGTCTCCCCTTACACGTAGTTTATCTTATGTAAGTACCGGTTGTCTCCCTCTTTTCTTCGTTCAGCCATTTGCAAGGTGAGAAATCATCCAATCTGTTATAATTCGTGATATTTGTTATAATTAACGTATTTTTAATTTTAAATTATATTAATTTCAGTCATGCTATGTTTTGTTTTTCACTTTGCGCATAGGATGTCTTCAACAACTTCTTTGTTATATGTGATTCAAATGGATTATAAGTTACCCCCTTAATTTTTCTTTGTTCTGGTAGGTAGGTTAAAAATAAACACGTGTTTTTTCCTTTCCAAGCCACATGGAACATTTACATTGCAGAACCCTCACTAATCCCAATATAAATATAAATATTATAAATAATATAAAAAAAAAAAAAACAAGCTATTTGCCACCGTTTTAATTTTTGTTTATGTTTCTTTTGTTTTTTATATCCGTTCGGAATTTATATGCAAGCCCATTAACATGCCAAAGGCAAAGGCAAAGACGAGATCCAGAAGTCAGGCCAAGCAGACGGCCGAACCCTATGTGAAGGAAGCTGCAGAGGAGAACGCTGCTACTAATACAGGTACGGTGCCTCTGCCAGTACAAAACCTTATTCCAGTGCCATCGCAGCCATCCCCAATTTCAAGTATTACATCCCCCTTAAGTTTTGGCGTTTCAACCGCCATTAAACAAAAAATTATAAGCGGTCAATACATCGACTTGGCCACATTGTTGGACAATTCAACCACGCCCTTTTCAAACGGGCAACAACTTTTTATGAAAAATGGCGAGCTGTTTCTCAAAGAAATTAAATCTACCAAAATATCCTCAATTGAAAAGTGGACAGATGCTATCTTAATATTTATGGATATTTATATTTCGGCCCATCCAGATAAAGCATCTGAATTATTGAAATACATTTCTACTGTTCGTTTAGGTGCTTCCCGTTACCCGGGGTTGGGATTTCGTTCCTATGACGAACAGTATCGTCTAAAAAAGAGTTTTGACCCGGCTAGTTCTTGGGCACCAGTTGACAATGAACTTTGGTTATTTTATATGGTCGGCAATCAGCCGACTTCCTCTGTGGTGGCTAGTTCAACATCTAATAACTTCAATAAGTGTTATGACTTTAACTTCCAAGGAACATGCTCTAAACACCCATGTCAGTACAATCATACATGTATTAAATGCAGTGGGCCCCATTCAATGCTGACCTGCGGGATTGCAAGGACGCCCTTTCGTCCCCCTCAATCAACCATGCCCCCGTCACGATTTCATGCTCCTTCGCAGTTTCACTACTCGCCCAGACAACCTTTTCAAAGTAGTTCATCCCGGCAATCGAACCCTAGACATATGGGCTTTAGGACACTCTCCAATCAATCTCCAAGAACTTAAAACACTATCAGCTGACTACCCTTACAAATCAGATAAAGCAATTTTGATTAATGGTTTTTCCAATGGTTTTAGAATACCTTATGTTGGCCCTCGTGTCAGTCGTTGTAGCAATAATATGGTATCGGCAAATGAACATTCTGATCAAATTCATAATAAAATAAACACCGAGGTCTCAGAAGGACGCATGTGTGGCCCATTTTCTAGCAAACCCATTTCTAATCTCCAGGTATCCCCCATTGGCGTTGTTCCCAAGTCAGATGGGGGCTGGAGGCTTATAACCCATTTATCATACCCACCATCTCGAGGTATCAATGATTTCATTGATCCTGCTTATACATCGGTTCAGTATACATCATTTGACCAGGTAGTTGATAAAATTGCAGAAATAGGTTCAACAGTTTTTCTAGCTAAAATGGATTTAAAAAATGCTTTTCGACTTTTACCTATATACCCGGGTGATTTTGACTTAATGGGTATAAAACTGAATGACAAGTATTATATCGACAAGTGTTTGCCTATGGGTTGTTCCATATCCTGTCGATTATTTGAAATGTTTTCTTCTTTTCTTGAATGGGCAGTGTCTATCGAATCAGGAAATAAAACTTTGTCAAAATACCTCGACGACTTTATTTTTTATTCTGACACTTATGAAGGTTGTTGTCATATGATGTCATCCTTTAGAGCGATCTGTTCCCGTTTAAGTGTCCCAATTAAGGAAGAAAAAACAACCGGGCCGAGCAAATGTATAGTGTTTCTTGGTTTAGAGATAGATACCACAAATAGGTTGATACGCGTACCACATGACAAACTTCAACATTTGAAAGCACTCTTAATTAATATCAATGCTAGACATAAAATAACACTTCGGGAGCTACAATCCTTAATTGGGTCACTCAATTTTGTTTGCCGAGCAATACGGCCTGGCCGAGCATTTAACAGACGTCTTTACGATGCATTATGTAAAGCAAAGAAGCCATATCATTTCATAAGAATAACGCAAGAGATGCACTTAGATTTGGCTATGTGGCTGCATTTTTTAAATGAATACAATGGAGTATCCTTTTTTCCGCATAATATGTGGTTGTCAAACGACACACTTAATCTTTTCACTGATAGTGCTGGTTCTCCAAGCTTAGGTTGTGGGGCATATTATTCAGGCAGATGGCTTTTCCTTAAATGGTCAGATATTTGGCCTTTGCATGACGCCGATATCTTCCACTTTGTGGCGGTGACCTGGAATCGTGACATGAAATAGTAAAGTCACGGTTCCAGGTCATATGGCATAGTGCGCCAAATTCACAATCATATGTAAATAATAAACATTTTTGTTGGCACTTGACCTCTGTTCCCAGGGTCACGTGCATTTAATTAACAATTTGGTAATCAAAAGAATGTTGTTTTGTTGTTGAATCGTTGTATGTTGTATATTGTTGAATTTGTTGGGAGCTGCCATTACATGTTGGTCGGCGCTCCAAACATTAAGCCGTGACCATGTTTTTCGCCAATATAAATATAAATATTATAAATAATATGAATTAATGAGTTGTTGTTTTACTGTGAGTTGTATATGTTTTTACTGTTACTAGTTACATAAATATTATAAATATTAATCCGTTGTTTGTAGTTTTCTTTGTCTTGAATAAAAATTACACTTTAGTGCAATTAAATCTTATAGACGATAGTTTATAAATAAACAAGTTGATGGCATTACACTAATCAGATAAAATATATGGTTTTCAGGTACAAACAGATTGTCTGTCATTTAAAGTCGACAACGTGCTGATTCTGAATACATTGATTTAATAAATAACAAGTCTATAATACAAGGCGTATTTTCAGGCGTTAAATCGTTGTTTCGGAACATGGGGTCTATATAATGGGTGTTATAGTTCTTGGCCAACTCGCCATGCTTGAAAAGTTGCCGATTTTTCTCTATATAAGGTAATTAATGTAATTAAAACTTTTTCATGCATTATTACTTGT
This sequence comes from Anadara kagoshimensis, assembly GCA_021292105.1. NCBI lineage: Eukaryota > Metazoa > Mollusca > Bivalvia > Arcoida > Arcidae > Anadara > Anadara kagoshimensis. The sequence continues at coordinate 48,156,330 of CM037859.1, read as the reverse complement.
TAGTACTTTCATTTTAAACACGCATGTTTGGTTATCTTGAGAATCCAAATGATAATGGAGCAATTTTAGTTAGGAACTGGCTTTAAATATAAAAGACGAACAATAACTATATACACCTGGTTTAAACGTAAATGCATGAGAAAATCATAAAATCCGTTATTGTTATTATTTTAATTATCGACTTGCGTAAAATTGTTTTTAATTACAATGAACGAGAAGGCTGTACCTTTGTTAGATATTTCAGTGCAAGTCATTTCTCTGATAGTATCAATCTTTTTACTTAGTGGGCAAACTATATTTTTCCAGAATACATCGTTTAAATATATTTTCACTCGTAAAGGCATATATTTATTATATAATAATAATAATAATAATAATAATATATTGCATAAAACACAAAAACAATACAGTTATACATACAGAACAATCTTTGGATACAGCTATTTTACTTCTTTAACCCTTTTTGATTTTTCTTGTCACATTTCCATGAGGATTTCATACACTTTATCGATCTTGCTTTCCGTAGTCAAATCATTATTAAGCTGAGAGATATTTGAAATATCTACAGCTGGAAAACGCGCAGGTAATGTGAATAGTTTTCGAGTTACATATCTCTAAGCACGGTGTATGAACATAATTGCGATGTAAACATTCATCTCAAACTATGTCCTGTTTTCGTAGGCTAACGGTTTGACCGATAGTTCATTTTAAAGTTAAAATTATCCCCTGGTCTATCGGTTGTAATGGATGGTGGTAGGAAAACAAAATTGATCTACGGGTACACGGGACACTTGTCTACGAAAATCTTTTTCTTTTGTCTGATCATGAATTTATTCAAGTTACGTAGCCACTGTTCATACAATTCACTTGTCATCCACGCCTTTTTGTTAGAACGACCAATCACTGGGAGGGATTTGACAGATTTAGAACAACTTGGTTTAGCAAATTTTTCGATCACAAGAGGGTTAACTTGTCGGTTCCAGCCATATTGGAGGACAATACAAGTTAATCGGTGTTTACTTCCTTATCCCCATGAACATTTTGTTATCTAGATGTTAGTGACCGTTCAAAATCATCTATCAAATAATGCATGAATGACAGTATGCCGAAATGATTTTGACAACACTCTCTTGTTTGAGTGAAGATTGTTTTTACCAGATCCTAAAGAATCGTAGAAGCTTACCTCTTTTTAATTGAATAAAACAATTTTTAAAAAACTCTAAACGTCTGTGTTAGGAAGTCAAGTTCTGGGTCTGCTAATCTTAACTGTCGATAGTTTGAGCTTAACTTAACTGCGCGTGGTCCTGTGGTTGTCCATCCATTATTATTAAGGATTTCATTAAAAATATTAACGGGGAAGAAGATTTTTATATACATAATAACCAAGTCATAACAAATAAGATTAGCCATGGACTTTTGACAACATAGTCACTGTGGTTGAGTGGTCGTTTACGATACAGTTTGTCATCCTATCATGCTACATGACATTTGCTTTTGATGATTGAAACTTATAGCAGTCTTGAGTCCTAAATCCACATAAAAATATGGATAATATTTTGAGACAACAGAAGAATAACAGAAATAAATGCATGTTTTACAATGGTGATATGACAATACAGATATGCATTAATTAATAATGGGGTAGTAAACTTTGCACAATTACTTTTGATTTAGGCTTTTTTTTTACTTTCACATTTTACTTACAGTAACTGCCTCTTTCTGCTCAAGTCGTACATGTTACCTCTCCAGGAAACCAATAAGCTCGCCTGCAGTTCCTGCCTTTTTCTGCTCATTCGTTCATGTTCACTCTTATGGCTGCAGTTTGGTCAGCAATGACCAAAGGTAAAAACTCTTGGTTCCCTTGTACGTTTACTTCTCCCCTTCATCGATCACCTTTAATTTAAGGGGCAACTGGTATGGTTGGTCATTCTTCTTTTTTAATTGAAAGATAGTGGTCATTATGAGTAAAATAAAAATAAAAAAACCAATATACAGTCTACCTTGTGCTAGTGGCCATTTGCCTGTAACGGCCATAAAAAATCTACCCAACTAGCTTTGTTCTGTATTTAACCTCTATATAACGGTCACTGTCCAACGCGGCCAGCGGTCACCAACTTACGGCAATTATCGTCAATTTACTTTTCTGTAGCGGCCATTTTGAATAATAAAAACATCCGGAACTTTTCAGTATTTTCGGGTTAAAACCGGAATAGAAAAAAAATAAATACGAAACCGGACACTCCCATCATGCAAGCATGCTGTGAACAACCAAGCGGACATATTGAGTAAGGCTTATTTTTTAACACATCAAAAACGTCAACTCGTCTCGTTTGTTTTTACAGCTATTATAATTATGATTTTAAAGACCGAGGGAAATTTTAAATCTCGTTATATGATTCGTTACAATGTCGGTGAAATCTCTACGCACTGCATTCACATAAGAGAAACGTGGAGAAGTTATTAGTATATCGGAAAAAGATCATTAAGTGCAAGAAAATTAGCAGACTTATTCGGTGTTAGTCGGGCTCAAATTGAATCAAATTCTTCAGAGAAGACGCCCGAGGATATGAATAAGCGTGTGTAAGAATGGTACCAACATGCATCATCGCGACGTACAAATGTGACATGACCTATGCTTCGAGGACGAGCTTTACATTTTGCTTCCGATTTGAACATTGAGAAAATGGCTGGCTCGATGTATTCAAATATAGAAACAATATAGGAGATGGAACGTTTAAGTGGTGACGTGAGTGACATAGTTATTAATTACTGGAAATCCAAATTACCAACTGTTTGTGAAGGTAATGCACCACAAGACATTTTAATATGGACGAGAACGGTCTGTTTTACAGAGATTCTTATAATAATACTCTAAAGATTAAGGGTTCCGATTGTGCTGGTGGAAAGCGATCTAGAGACAGAAAACCTGTGGCGCTTTGTGCAAGCATGCATTATCAAGAATATGTTCTAAGAATTTCAAGAACGGTAACTCTGCATTCCAATGCTCTATCGGGTAATAAACTAACTGGACGATTTATCGATGAGGTGCCCAGGTAAACTTTTAGTGTTTACACGTCAATAGGTGATGATAGCATCAGTAACATGTATATTGTAAAGACCACTTTCTTACCTGTGTAATATTCTAAGATAATATGAGTGGCTTGACAAATAGTGATCTAGAGTTTGAATCTCATTTCCAATCATATTATATAAGAACATTCTACACTAAATTATATCCGTAATACTATATTTTAATTACCATGGATATATTTTATTTCAATTAAATAATAGAATAATGATATATAAATGCCCAATCTCTGACATAAATAATATGTTAAAAATGCACGAATAGTCTTAAAGTAGTTAAATAAATAAATAAATATATTTACTGAAAATTAATCATGAATGCTAAAAATGCGGTAACATGAGATAAAAAAAGTTAAATACTTCATCTCTGAAATAAATAAATTTTAAAATAAATACATGAATAGTTTATAAAATAATTAAAATTAAAAACATATTTACTGCAAATGAATCACGAATTTGATTTGTAAATAAATTACTGAAATATATGATAAAAATGCAGTATCATTATATAAAAAATAGTTAAATACTTAGTCCCTGATCTAAATAATATATATAATAAATACATGAATAATCTATAAAGTAATTAAAATAAATAAATATTTATTGAAAATGAATCCGCAGTTGTAAAAAATAACTAAATTTAAAATAAAGAGAGAGAGTGATGTTTGATCCTTTATACACTTGCTCAGCTTGTGGGGGGGGGGAGTCCGGAGGGAAAATAACTTATCCGTTAGGCGATAGCGTACACAGAGAGAGAGAGAGAGAGAGAGAGATGTTTGATCCTTTGAGCACGTGCCGATCTCAAGCTGGTGAAAAATTTCGAAGTGAAATTAGCTTCTCAGTGCACACTTAGTTTTTTTGGGTGAGGTATATAAAGGCGGAGAATAAGCCAACAATAGCACATTATCTATATTGGCAAATTCCGAGAGGTTGATTTATTTTAGAGGTCCTGGTTGTGTATTGTCGAACTTTTATGAATTTGATTTTGTTTATGAAGATGTAAATTTTAGATTAATGAAATTTTATGGATTCCTAATTTATCATTAAACTTTGATAAATACAAAATTTGCTAATTGATAATTTATTAAAATTATTTAAATACAACTTTTTAAAAATATTTATAAAACCTTTAATTTGAATTAAATACACCATTATTAAATTTCATCATACTGAATGAAAAAAATATTTATGGAATTAAAATAAATTTATAACTTTTTTTAATTCTACATAAAAAAGTTATCATTGCCAAACTAGAAATTAACCACAAAATAATTGCTCTGGGCTAATATTAATCAGTTGTAAATGTATATTAGCCCGGAGCAATATACACGTATCGCCTCCTCAGCAGCGACACATGTATCTTACAATTTTACCTGTCATACACAGGTAAATATTATGACAGCTACGTCACAGAAAATGAAAAAAAATATTCAACATTTATATTTCAAACCTCAAATTACTCAAGTAAACATTAACTTATTTTTATTCTGAAAACTGATTTAGAAATGTTTGTTAAATAACCGAAACAGGAAAAATATTTTTTTGAAAATTGGAACTATTTTTAATAATTTTTTAAAAGAACGTCGGTATTGTAATTCCCTATATATTCAATGTAAAACATAACCATGACTTCAAAGTTAAAATTACTCAAGTAAACATAAAGTTATTTTGTTTTTGAAAATAATTTCTGAAAGGTATGTTTCTATATTTTAAAAAGATAACAGGAAAAATATTCTGTTATGAATAATAAAAAAGTTATGATCGTTTTTGTAACAACATGCAACATTTTCAACGTTAATCCTATATACAGCCACAGGTGATTATCTTATAAGCTGTGTAGACCGACATCAGCGCCCCTAGTGGCCGCCCAAACATATTGTCAGTAATGACAGGAAAAAAGTGACACCGCTAGTTATGCGAAAATCGAAACAACCCTGGTGCTTCAATAGAATTAAAACTGCAATATCAACAAATCATGAAGCTTGGCTGAATGGTACTAGTAGTTTGTTTGAAACATGGTTGAACAAATTTACCAATCGTATGCGTCGTCAAGAAAGAAAAAATGTTGCTTTTTGTCGACAATGCTCGGGTCTCACAAAGCAATGTTAAAGTAGCGTTTTACCAGCCAACACGACATCATGATCACATGAATACCGGTATCATCCAAAGTGCTAAACTTAAGTATAAAAAGAGACAATTACGTCATATAAGTGCAATAGACCGAGACAAACGAAATCGGGACCTGACCATCTTAAGGACATAACCATTCTTCAAGCCATTTACTGGCTTAGGAAGTCGACATGTCATGCATTGAAAAATATTTTGCGAAAGGCAGTTTTCTGTTCTTAGGTCAGTGTACGACGTTGCACGTGCGTCTTCTCCAAGTGAGGATTTTGATAATGAAGACGATAATCCGCTTTCTCTTATAGAATTGGCCAGGGAACGTTTTGACAGTGAATTTAATTAACTTGAATAGCTTTAACAGTGCACTTCATACATCTATCAAGATAGATTGGGATAATGATGCTAGTGATATTCTGCGTAGTATAATTGATCAACCACATCTTAGTGAGGACTATGAAAACGATGGTAATAAAGAGAATGACAATGTTAAGTTAATTACACTGAATGAAGCAGAAAATATGATTCTCAAACTGAAGTACTTTGCCGTGTACAATGGACATTCACATATGATTACATCAGTAATGGACCATGAAGAGTGTACGTCGAAACTAAGTTCCGAAAGTTGCTGTCGGCAGTCTAAAAATAGCTATTTTTTAAGTGTAAGCGTTTATACATGTGTAAAGTTGTGGGATTTTGGGTGTTTACTGAGCTTACGTTAGTCAAACATAAATGTAAAATGTGATAGCGATTTAAACATTTGCGATAACATTACCTAGAAAACATGATTTCTCCATGTTTTGGTGTTGATAGATGTTTGAGTTGAATGACAATTTATCCTTACTCATATAAGTAAAGATGTTTAGACAAATAGCTGTGATTTTAGTAGCTGATATATAATTCTGATTTCTTTAATTTCTTTTACATTTTTTTTGTTTTAAATTCAAAAAAGTGCTTGTTTAACTTATTTTATTTAAGTGGGATATAATACAAGAGGGGTAATTGAACATGTTAATGCACATGGTCTCAATCGATTACCATTACCAGAAATAATTGAAAACGTTCTAACTCCGGGTGATACAGTAATGTTGTTAGAAACATTTGAAACGATGTCCATGAATGACGAGTTCATAGAAATATGGACTAAATCTGATTCTGTACCGAGTCGATGTACCATTACATCCAACGTAAATGGCCAGAAGAGGCAAATCAACATTTTAAATCGCGAAAATCTAACCCGAGTTCATATAATGATTGGATTATATGGCCAGTAATGTTGTTGTTCCTGTTGTTTGACGAGTTAAAGCAGGATCACCCCGATATTTTTCAATAACATAAATTGCTCGCAGTTACATGTGGTGCTGGGGCTTAAATGGCGATGTCGAGAAGAGAGTACGCATGTAACACTGACAGTAGTCCATGAACTAAGGTTTAGTCGTAAACTGTAAACGCAATTGGAACTGATAAAAGCGGAAGTACCTGAGTTCATCATAAGCAGGACGCTCAGAAATCTATCATGATCAAAACGTAATGTAATTTTATATTGCAGTACAACATCACTGGCAAAGTGCTACAATTCACTTCTCCAGATAAAGTTCTGACTTTAAATGGACAACAAAAAAGAGATGTCCTTGTTCGAGATGAAATTGGATGTCTTACTGTGGCCAAATCTTATTCAAGCCCGGTAGAAATCACCTCTTTATAGACATTATATTTTAATTTTACTGCAACTTTAATGTTTTCTTCATCATTTTTATAGATTAAGGTTTTACTTATCGTCATTGCGTCGATTAGCAATTACAAAATCTCCTATGATACAGTTACGTAACGTGTTGAGTATCAGTCACATTTTTTTTAGATTTACCACCACCAGCAGCAAACCCTAAACAATCGTCAAAAGGAAACAATCCCCAAAATTGATAGCATTTTTTTTTACTCCTGTGAGAAACTGCAACACCTAGTTGTATATAATTGTCTCTCTTAATATTATTTTTTCGTGACAAATGATGAGGTCTATCAACACATGCAAGATCTAGTAAAATACAGTTGCGTAAATAGATTGTATATTTGTCTTAATTTTTTAGGTTTGACAGCTCCTACAACACAATGTGATGTAAAAGTCTTCTACATTTTCAGTACGCGTCGTAATTAGACCGGCTATGTGAACACTACGGTCAGCTATTATTGTAACATAGTTACTATTAATAAGTGAAAATGTTTTCTAAAACATAGCTTAATTTATTCATTGTAAAAACATGTTTCACCATTGTGTATGATCTTTCTTGTTACATATGATTACATATATATATATTCAAATATAATGTTTTATATATTATATTATATCATGTTGTGAAACACGAACTACAAAGAATAAATTCAGTTATATTTTAGTTTATTATTATTGCATTTACATGTATATAACAGAGTGATGTCCAAACAGTGACAGTATAAATGAATAAAATGTGATACAATACAGTGCTTACGGCAGTAGCGGATCATTAGTGCAATATTCACTGCTCTTTGAGAAGAACATCACTGCCGATTGTAATTTTTTGGTCCTATCAATTGACATTTTTCCACTCTTTCAATTTATCATTAGATGATAAAAATCGTCCGACTATAAGTATGGGCAATCCACGCGTTTTGTATCCCATGTATTTACGTCAGTAACGAATCAATTTGTGAGTAGCGGATCGCGCCACCTAGTGTCAAGAAAACGATAGGTGAATAACTTAAAACATGATAAGTTTAAGTTTCCATCATTCAATTGCAAAAAATACAAATTATGAAACAATATTAAAAGAGTTTTAATCGTAATATCAATAAATGTCATGATTTAAATAAATAACAAAAAACAAATCATCGCAATGTCCCTGATAAATTAAGTCAATCAACATTGTCTTGAATACTGAATTATAAAAGCAGGAACTGGCAAAGGAAATAAAATAATTGTACCTTATAAGTTATAAATATTATGACATATTCTTGTCCATGAAGATTTTATTTTGACAAGAACAGTATATGTACAGTGATACTTATTGGTATTGTACACTGTACATCGTAGGTCCAAAAATGTCACCAAACAAAAATATAGAACGGAATAAAACTTTAATTGTCTTAAACACAAAATTTAGGGTTGGATATTAATGTATTTATTCAATATATTCTAATCTCATACAGATTATCCCTCAAGCATGACAATTATGGCTTCTTTAAAATGACCATTGATTTGGTCTTATCATATGATAAATACATGTAAGATAGTGGCATGGCATGACATGACAATGCCCCCATCTTTCTCATGGGGTACTTGCCATGGAGGGAAGCTAGGCACTGGTTCTCCAATAGCCTCTGCATAACTGAACCCACCAGAATCTATTATTTTTCTGAAAGCAACAGACTGCCCCATGGGTACATGCCATATTTTTCTTAGCCTTTCGAGTGGTCCCCTGTAGACAGCAGCTGATCCGTTATTGTCGTAATTGCAACCTGCATAAACTGGTTTATTTTTTATTGTCATGAACTGTAAAGCTCAATAAAGGTTTATGTCGTGAAAGAAGACATGTTAACGAGTGTAAAGAGTTATTGTAATCATTTCAAATTACCTTTGAAAGTATTGAACACGTTGGTCAAATCGAAAGTTAGGTTTTGTAAATCACATCCATGTCGCTGAGACGCTTGTAACATTCTCATTAAAAAGCCAAGAATTTAAAAAATAGGACGTTTATCAACACAAATGAAACGTAGAATTAAGTAAAAATACCCGCTTTACAGAAATGTATCCGAGTTTTATTGGTCTCTCAAAATGATATGGAAAAAATTAACTTTATTCTAAAAAATGATCCGCTACTGACTGAGATCCGCTACTGCCGTAAGCACTGTATATAATATATATTTTCAATAAATACTTACTTAAAATTCACTTAAAGGTTTTTGTTTTCATTCTAATAGTGTTTCCTCTGCGTTTCAAATATCGGATAAATAACTGAAATGATCTAAAGCATTATAGTAAATCATCCTGTGTATCGTTTTGTATGAGATATAACATAATAAGTGATCGATTAGTACTGGCAAAGTGTTGATTTGAAACTAGAAAAAAAATCATCTGAATCCCAAGTATGTGGTTTTCAAATCTTGAATTAATGTCCCGATTTGATCTGACAGATTTGCGTGGTTCGATGTTTGTCGAATCGCTAAGTACCTTGCGTTTTTTCCTGTTAACTGTTGAGGTCTCACAAACAAGGTCCAGATCTGTTGTAATGGTAGATAGTGACAAGAGATCGGGGGAATCTAAGTCTCTTTCTACGATGACTTCTTGCAGTTCACAAGGTTGTTTGCAATTCGCCTGAACAACTTTATCAACTGCTTCTTCTGTTGCACACTTGGTTGAGATATCTCAAGATTATATAATGATTGAATTTCAGAATCACAAGTTGTGGGCTCACAAAGAAGGTCCAGATCTGTTGTTGAAATGGTAGGTAGTGACAAGAGATCGAGGGAATTAAAAGTCTCTTTCTACGATGTCTCCTTGTTGTTCATGGTTTTCTTTTCCAAATGGTTTTGATGAAGACATCTCGAGATTATTTAATGGTTGGTTTTCTCATTTAAAAAAAACCTTATCGGTGACTGTAGTTTCATGGTCAAACGATACCGGATGCGATCTAATGTCTGCAGGAATAAATCCGCAGCTGAATCTTGAATTAACTGATGTGGCGTGGCCTTTGTTGGTTGCTCCAGCGTGGGGTGTGTACTTAGTTTGCTGACCACAAACTGTTTCTCCCTTGTTTGGCTTTAACCCTTACTTTTGATATTGCTAAACAATAGCAGACGATCCCCAATCGTAAGATTTTTTTTCATCATCGATCATTCTAAGAACTTCACATCCAGTCAGCACACTGAGTTCATAAGCCTACAATAAAAAGATATGAAAGATGAATTTCAATATCATAGATTGTGAAGTGTAATGGTGTTATACACCTTAGTCAAAATTCTGTCACTTCTATCAAAGCGACCATTTCTGGGATGTACCCGGAGAAAACTAACAACTTTTGGCAAACGAACTTTTCTTATACTATGAAAAGGAGTCGAACCTAGGTGAACAACTGTGGTAACTCATTTGGTAGAGTGCTACCCGTGTCTGGGAGTCATGGGGTCGATTCCCGCCCATTACCTGAACAAGAGTTGAAAATAAGTAGTGAATGTCCTTTCGCCATCCTCTCTGCATTTAAATTAAATGTCACTGGGTCCCTCGAAAGAAACCTTACAAACAATTGTCACTTTAAACAACCCTCACTGCACATGACCCTGAGCGCACAGCAATTGTCAAAATCCCTGCCACTAAACCTTTAGCTGGTGACGCCCCGATATAAGTATATTTCTTGACTTGGACGTTAAACCCAATTCAATGGAATATAGGAGGTTGGAGGCAATGTGATCCGTAACCACAAGCCTCAGACCACTGTGTCACCGAGGCCCCATATTTTATATTTTTTGGAAAGAGGGTGAGGAGGTATGACATAGCCTTTCTTAAATAAAGTAGCTATAAGTTTCATTTTTTGAAGACTGATAATATTTTGGAAATTGTATGCATTCCATTTTGCATTTTATAAACTTTAAGTCCTGGACATAAATGTTCTCAAATTTATATTTTCAAATACCGAGAAAATTTACGTATGTTACAGTGGGAAGATATTGTAGATTTGAAAAGTTTTGAGCTCATGAAACTTGTTGTGGATAAACTGATGTCCACCCAACAGTGGTAGCTGTGAAACTTTTGTTTTCACGGATGAAACAAATAACAACTTGTCGCAGAACAAGTTTAAAAACGGAGACATTAAACAATTTACCAATGGTGAAATTGGAAAGTAACTCGGTGGAGCTGTTTGACCTAGAGGAAGCAGTTAATGATTGGCTGGTAAATTTACAAATAAGTAGTATGAAGTTGACCAGATTGCAATACATTTGTTTTACGAATGAATCGGTTCAAGTATTTTTAGTGTTCCCGAACTTATTTTTGAAGTCTCATTTTCCATCCTTAATTCATCATTTGTTTTTTACACATTGCAGGCAGAGGTTCTAACTCATTAAAACACCTGCGCCAAGTCTCAGTTCCATGGTGGACAGTCGCCTTGTAGAGTTATTTTATTCTATGTTTATTTCTACCTAACAACTCTGCTTATGTTGCAATACGAGAGGGCGTCTGGCATCTCTCTACTTGTGGTAGAGTGCAATGCATGCACGTCCTCATTGAAGACTTTACCACGACTGACTAGATAAACATCTCAAATAATACTAGAGATGGTAAGGGTTGGTTTTCACTAAGTAACCAAGTGTTAAGTTCATTTTTCAGATCATTTTTTCTTTATTTTTGCAGTCATCATCTAAACTGCCTAGAAAATTACACTTCATACGATGCAGAAATACAAAGACTACAGGTAAATTCAAATAGAAAAAATCTTTATATATAAAAGAAATGAAAAACTTTTAATGAAAGTCGCATCAGATTAACAACTAAGAATGGAAATATTAGTAGCAATAGACACACGTACCAAGACCACTAGACCCTGGACAGGTACCAAACAACTGACTAAAACAAGTTTAATGGTGTGTTTATACAAATTTTTTTGTTTTAAATGTGATAGCTCTAATGCGGCCATATTTCTTAAAGCAACACACCTTTTCACCAGCTCTGAAAAGGGATTAATTGAACATTTTCCCAGAAATTAGATAATTTTTCAACAAATTAGATAATTGAATACAAAGTTTAAATTATGGCTTTTCAATATGTATGGTTTTTTCAGAAGTAACCAAGATTACCAATGATAAAACTGATGATGCTTAAATACCAAGTGATACACCTGTTAATGATGCTGAAGTTATCCATGATGTTAAAACTCTTTATGATGATGTTGCAGTTTGCCATGATACACCTGCTTATCATCTTGTACTTGGATATGATATTGAAATACCCAATGATACACTTGTCAGTGATAATGTTGCAATTAACCATGATGTTGAAACGCCCAGTGATATACCTGTCGGTGATAATGATGAAGGATCCATGGTGATCCTGCTAATGATATTGATTCAGAATGTGTTATTTCAGACGAGTTTAATTTTGAAAAACAATGACATTGTTAAACTTTGCAGTTCATTAAAATTTAGATGATGGTGGGTCTATGAATACTGTGCTGATTTCCAGCCGGAATCTGAAAATTGGCACAACATGTTTGAGCACTACTGGTGAAGAATTGTTTTCTTGTTTTACCTAATGTTACTGATGGTTAGGTCTAAGCACGACTGAGGCATAAATAAACACCTTTCGATGTTCAGACTCCCAAGTTGGTAGAGTGTTTGCTCCTTCTGTGGGAGATTGTAGGTTTGATCCCGGGCTGTCTGACCCAATACTTGAAAACGGGTAGTGACTTTATTTTGCCAAACACTCGGCATCTAGAAATGAAATTCACTGTCTTTCGGGAGAAACATTAAAAACCGAAGCCCTGTGCCACAGTATTCATGACACGATAAAGAATTCTTACTGATATAATTGTATCAAAGCAAAAGTAAAACAATTTTGCACCTTCACCTATAGCTGTGGAGTATCAATAATAAGCCAAGTATTCTTGACTCTGCAATTATTCGATCAATCATGTTCAGACTTGAAAAATCTTAAAATGCATAAAAAGCTTTAAGAAATATGGTGAAATAGAACTTCCACTTGGAAAGTGAGGACAGGTGATCTGAATGATCCAAAAGCCTAATCATTAGCAGACTGTCAGCAGCATCCAGTCCTAATGGCTCTTGACACAGACTTGCAAAGTGATAGTCGTTAATTATTTACCTAAATACTAGTATGCAATTATTTTGTAAAAAAAACCGGTCCTTTGAAAACTTGTTCGGTCCAGCAATTCTTTCTTTATTGTAGGAGCGAATGTCCGACAATGCGTCTTGGCCTTTCGCATGGTCTTAGCCCATAGGAAAGGTAAAATTTCTACATCTTCACATATAGATGGTAATGTCTCATTATAAGTGAAATTGAAATAATCAAAATTTTCTTGACTTGGATGTTAAACCCGGTTAATTATTCAATCAATCCTTCCGTAACTAAAATAATATGTCCAAGGCCCCGGATAATATCATCCATAACATATTATTAATAATATATACAAGTTGTAAATACAATGCTGAATTTAGGCGACATATGAAAATGAAATAGTCCACTTAATTGGGTTACCATATGAAAAAAGAAAATAATCCACTTCATTGGTTACCATATGAAAAAAAGAAAATAATCCACTTAATTGGGTTACTTTGTATATAGCAATTTGTATTTTTTTTCCATATACATTAAAAGTTATTCATAATCAATTTTTATTTCATTTTTATAGACTTGAGAAAACTTGTTCCCACATTGATGCCTTACTTTTCAAGCTAGAAGCAGCTGATCGTCTTGGCTATACAAAGTCAGCATGAACTGATGTTCCATGTGCTTGGAATAAATGTTTTGTTACAAATGATACTGCTTCATAAATATCCGAGATCAAGTTCTACAAGGAAGCTTTCCAATGTGAAGTGAGAGTAAAAAGCAGCAAAAGAGTTTCTTAGTGCGTTGGCTAGCATCGATGAAAATGTTGTTGACAGAAATACAAAATACAAAAAATACTTTGGACAGAAACGTCCGAACCCTATATAAAAGTATCTGTTTGACGATGATAATGTTGAGTAAAAGGTTGAACGCTAACACATGGGTAATTGTAAGTAAGGGTTAGGGTTAGGTAAAATCGTTGGATGCTTATAGGTTGGTAAGGATTAATTTTGTTACCCTAACCTTTAAATCTAACCCTAAACCTTAATCCACCAGTCAATCAAACTCCACCAGCCAATTGTACTACACTAGTCTATTGTACTCCATTATCCAATCCTTTTCCTCTAGTCCATTATAACACAATGGCTGGCCAATCGTACTCTACTAGTCAATCCTATTACAATATTCAATCGTAATCCATCAGTCAATCTTTGCATAATAGTTCGCCTTTCTTCAATAGTCAATCATAACCCTAAACCTGTTATTACACCAGTCAATCCAACTTCAATAGTTAATCATAACCCTAAACCTAACCGCACATCTACATTGTAATGGAAACCATAATTGCATCTAGGTATGTATTGGCATATATATATATATATATATATATATATATATATATGCCATCAGTGTTGGGCTAATTTTCAGACGTATATATAGATACTTTATCCAGCCCTGTATAATGTTTAACGACATTATCCACTGGACAGGTATAGTATGTAGAGTTGTCACATACTTGAGACCACTTTATATAGATTATACCTTTGTGTGGCTGTATTTCTTGTCGAAAGCCATTGAATTCTCTACGCTATACACGATACTTCATCGCAGCTGATCTGCCGTGAACCACCATACATCATGTACTTTGTCTCACCTTTCGATTAAACCTCCAACATGGTTATCGAAAGCTATATTTTATACAGCCTAGATAGCCGAGTGGTCTAAGTGGTTGTATTCAGAGTGCAGGCGGTGTTGCCATAGATGTAACAGCATGGGTTCAAGTTCCGGAAAGGGAACGACAAATTTGTACCGATACAAATTTGATGATGTAACAGTGTTGGGCTGAATTTCAGACGTATATATATAAAAATAAATAAAAGTTTGCAAATCACTACATTTTACATCAAGATATTGTCACTAGCGCTTCATGCTACGTATTCTTCAATATTTTTCTATATATATATATATATATATATATATATATATATTATATATATATATATATATTGTTTGCATCTATTTTGTTTTTTTGTATATATTTTGGCAAAACAAACAGTTTAGTATTAATACAAATTGTCAATTTGTATGCCGAACAAACATAAGATAGACAAACAAAGCAATAAACATTTATTGTCAATTTCCCTAATTTTAGCGGTCACAATAAGAAATCAAATCAACTTTAATAAGGCTGCAAACTGGCATTTGAGGTAAAAAGACATGAGATATCTGACAAAACTAAATTTTAATGCAAAGCAATAAAAACAAACAATGGTCAAAGTATATATGTAAATTGTAAAGTTTTTCAAACTTTCCATCGGGGGATCAATCATGTCATTGGTAATGCTTTGTCTTTTTTCTATTTTTTCCACCTCCTTTATTTCATGTTCCATTTCCTCTGGTTGGAAATAATGGATCTCATCAAACTCCGAAAATGTAACTTTTTTAACCATTTTCTATAACATATATGTATTTCAAATAATAGCATTTTCTCTAACTACACATTCATTATAGCCCTAACCGCAGTGGTAATTGTATCCAACCCTGTTTTGATTGGTGACTTTCTTTGCGGTATAGTTCTAGCAAGAAAAATACCAAATTACGTAGTTGTGCCCGTGAAATTAAACTTCTATATTAACTTCAAATAGACGTTACAATACACATCTTCTTTTTTTTTGGTACACTCGTGCTCACAAACAAATTTACACACATAAATACACACACACACACACACATATATATATATATGTCTACATTGACGATCTTCAGGTGAACAATAATACATAAGTAACTATGTCTACATTGACGATCTTCAGGTGAACAATAATACATAAGTAACTATGTCTACATTGACGATCTTCAGGTGAACAATAATACATAAGTAACGTCAAGTGACGTTACAGACAATAAACGACTAAGTAACGTTAGACCTAACGCTATAAAAATAGATTAAAACGAAAGTAAGAGGGTTCACGATACATGGGTTATGAGGAACTCACACTGGTTATAAGACCAACATTATGAGGAAAGTTGATTTTTATGGGGAACTCACTCGCTCCCCATAATTTGATTTGTTTCTAGAACAATTTCTAGACCAATTCCGAGTCTTTTTCTCTTGTCCAATAAAAATGCCCCATTATGTCACATGACAAAATCTCATTGAGCTGTAAATCAGACCTTTGAGAATCATGGGAAATTTTCATTCGGTACCCATCGAGACTTTCTAATTTTTTGCCGGGAAAAGTGTGCGACAGCTGAAGATCGTACCTATATGGCGCAAGTTAGTATATGACTTTATTTAACACCTTTAGTAAGCCTTAAGCTTAGTCCGTATTTTAATTTTTGCATTGCAATGCAATGTCAGCCAGATTACACCAGGCTACGCCTGCATATATCAGATTGCAACAACCACATCGTTTGCCATAGATACTTAAAATTGGCTGCACGTCCTGCATCAACACCGATAGTTTTCGGTTTCAGAGGTTTTTTTCTTCTATGCACAAACAAGTTTTAGTCTGTAAACAGGGATATTCTGCAGTTTCTCAACGTGGTAATAAATGGCCATAATGTTCTTTTGCAAAAAAAAAATCAAATTATGTATTTTTGCACTCTGAAAATGAAAACTTGGGGTGACATTTCTAAAGGTGCTAGCAGTTGCAGAGGTTGTTGGCCCACAGGTCCATTACTATATTGACACTGGGCAAGTGAGCAGCAATGTGAAATGATCAAGTAACTTGCTTCAGGTCACAACATGCAAACTCTTGGATCTTGAGTCTGACACTTTCAGGCTTAATAATTCATTTGTAGGAGAGGAAGTTCTCATTTAGGTTTTATGAAAAAAATGCTAATTTTGAGAAATTGATCTTACAAGTTTCTGGCTTATTTATGCAATGAGATATTCTCTTGAAATTTTTTATGGCATATTTTATTGAAAGATTATGTATAATACAGTGTTTGCATTATCAATATATGTCTTATTCTAACAATTTTCTTTTCATCTTTACAGATCCCAAACAATTGTAAGTTGGATTTCAGAATTAGAAACAAGAGGTAAGTCGCATTGAACAACTCAAAGACAATAATGTAGATTTTTCAAATGTTCCTATTTGACCACTGAAAGTAGCCACATTTTGCACTATATGTAGAGTATGAAATTCACATTGCAAGAGAGTAATCAGAGGTGTTACAACAAGTTACTAGAAGTTTGTGTCGAAAGGTCAATTATTGCAGAAGGATATTATGACAAGAATAAATATGTATATATCATCAAAGTAAGAGGCTTTTGGAACTATTTGAGGGAGGCTTGCTTGCTTTAGTAAGCAGTACAAAAGAAATCACCGTTGGAGTTTAGAAGAGTTTAATTAACTTTTTCAGCTTGTAAAAACAGTTTTGTGGAATTTTCAAAGGTACTTAATTATATATTTTACAAATTTTAATTAGATTTGTGAGGTATTCCACAGAAAGTACTTAAAAGTGCCAAGATTTTATTCTTTGCATGATGGACAATATCCCAAAAGCAATTAAGGGTGAGAAATGTCTAATAACTTCCTGCAGTATATTGTTAACCATGGATTTTAAGCTCATCTCAGTGGAAGGGTTGAGTGAGCTAAACTTTATTTTGAACAACTTCTACAGAACCAATTACATTGAAACTTGACAGGGATCTTCCCTGGATCAAACACTTTCGAGGTTGAAAAAATGGTTGACCCTGACCTTCATTAAGTGATATTGACCATGAGAAGTAAAAACTAAGCATCTTTTGTCATGTTTGACACTTCATATATAGCATCTATGCAAGAAGGCCTACCAAGTTTGCAAAGTTGCTTACGGTGGCCTTATTCAAGCTCACAATGACCTTTAGTAATAATGTCTTTAAACATCTTGATGTGACCAGAAAGGCCTAGAAGGTTGAAACACATATATAGAAATACTATGGAAGAAGGGCTACCAAGTTAGCAAAGTTAAGTTTTTTTTTACCTTCATTCAAGGTCACAGAAACCGTACGTAATAATGCTCATAAACATCTTGGCCTAGAAGGTTGAGTCTTAATACATGTACATATAGCATCTATGTAATGGGCGCTACCCAGTTTGTGAAGTTGGTTGACATTGATCTTCATTCAAGGTCACAATGTCCTTAAGTAATACCTTTTCTTTTCATGAACAGAAAGGCCTAGAAGCTTGTCACTTCATATATAGCAATACTATGAAATAGTAAAGTAGGTTTTCCAAGTCCAGTTACCTTAAGTAATAATACCTTTAAACATCATCGTCATGAATGGAAAGGCCTAGAAGGTTGAAACTTCATATATAGCATCTATACAAGAAGGACTACCAAACTTTTTGCCAGTTTGTTAAGTAGGTTGACTGACTTTCATTCAAGGTCACAGTGGTGAATAGTAAAATCTGTGCTTGTTTGAATTGCTTCTCGGAGATAGCTAGATGAATATTTTTGAAACGTCTTAAGATTAATAAGGGGTAGGTGTAGTGGTGCCTTTTGCTATTTATTTTTGGACTGGAGTCCATTTGGTCAATTTGTAATATTTTCTTGGATTATACCTGTCAAAGACAACGGGGATTTCTCCCCAAAATCCATATATATTCTTGATCTGCATGCTTTAAGAAATTTATAGTTCACAAAATGGTGAACCAAGATCAATTTTGGACCACTTTGGTAGCTGGGTAGAGTTCTCGCTCCATTGGTGGGAAGTCATAGGTTTGATCCCAGGACAAGACCTTGGCCCAAAAATGGCGACATTGTACGCTTATTATACATAAATTGGTTAGCTAAAATACAGAATACGCAGATTATTGGTTTCTGTCAAACAAAATTTTTGTTAAATAGCATTCCAGTGAGAAGATAAATAATCATATACTGAATCAGGCTATCTGCATCACTTATAAGGGATTTTTCAGGCTGATTTAAGAATGTATTGATCAAACTATTTGTTCTTTGGTAAAAGGTTTATATTGAAGCTGCTTTAATATTAAATAACAATAGATACAACATCAAACCATGCTTTAGGCTTAATTTTAAAAGCTCAAAACTACACTTGGTCTTGGCTTGAAACTACTTCCTTGAGTCCAATGGGGTAAACATGTCTGTGGCACTCATGTGAGCATTAAGGCCTTTTGGCACTCTCGTAGTACTCCTGTTCCCAATACTAAAAACCTTCAATATTTACTCTCTTTTTAACTCGCCTGATATAAGGTCATGTAAATTGATTGCATTTAGATTTTAGATAATTGCATTTTGAAGAATTTCCCAAAACTAAAAGAGTGAAATGTAAAGTGAGTTTTGAATTAATTGCATTATGAGGAATTTCTCGCAAGTAAAATGGTGAGATAAATTGTGATTCCTTTAGTTATAAATATCACTTTTCATGTGAGGAAAAAACATTCAGAGTAATCATGGGATTCAAGATTGATATAACTTTGTGTATACTTCTCATTTTAAGTATTTTGTAACATAATTTTCGACTTTTAGTGTTTTTTTGCTGAAATTTTCTCTGCCTTTTGAAATTTTCAGTTTTAATTAATATAAAATTTGTAATTTTGTACTCTTTTTTTAAAAGTACATGTACTTTCCACATTGTTAAATTTTAAATATTGACTGCCTTAAGTGTTAATATTTTCTGGAAAGAACAGTATAAATATATTACTATGCTGTCTTTGGGCACATCAATCTGTATTTTATGACCTGAAATTGTGGATATTATGAAACTCTGATGCTGCTCAAGTATTTTATGGAGTTATTCTTTAACAATTGGATTTGTTTTACATTGTGGGAACCTAGTGACCTTAACTAGTGTGTTTCTTAGTTTTGAATTGCATGTTATGTACTGCTTAGCAATACTCTTGGTTATTCTTCTTTTATGTAGAGCTACAAATTTGTCTAGCTAGATGTATTGAAACTTCAAAAACCTTCATGCACATCTAACAAAGCTGAGTTTTCTCTCAGAACATGAAATTATTATAAGCATAAAGTATTTTACTCTGTGATGCACAGTGTGCGTCTGGAAAAACTTGGGTTTCATTTGATTTTTAGACTTAATTTGTAAAATATAACTATGTATTATATATATCGCACTAAAGAAATTTGAGATAAGTACCAGTAATCAACAATATTTTAGATTATTACCGTTAATTGCATATCTCTGTTAATGGCATATAATTTTGAATCGCAGAGCCGATGCAATTAACCAGGTCTAAGTGTATATAAACCACTGTGGTATCTCAGTTGGTAGAGTGCTCGCTCTGTAAGTGGGAGGTCGTGGGTTCGAACCCGGCCGAGTCTGACCTAAGACTTGAAAGTGGGTAGTGACTGTTCTTTCGCCAAGCACTCGGCATTATGAAGTAAAAGTCACGATTCTTTCGGATGAGAATTTAAAATAAACTAGAAAAACTGAGCCACAAGCTCACAAAAAATACCCCTGCTCCCAAAAATCCATCGGATCAAATTTTTAAATAGGAAGTGCACATCTACAAATACAGTGAAAAGTTTGTAAAATTAGGACCTACTCCATCAAACAAGAAGATGCCGCCAACATTGCGATGTCTCCATAAACCTGACAATAAGAAGCTTAATCAAAGTGAACTTTAGACATTGTGCAATGAAAAATTTAGGGATATTATTAATAGTAATGGACAGATAATTCATCTTGAGGAAATGATCAAAAACTAGTCAATCTTCAACATGGTTTGCACAAAGACTTTGACGTATATAACCTCTTCGGTTGCAGGAGAAGTACTCCATACAAATAAAAACAGTCCAGCTTCTTCATTGATAAAGAGGATATGTGAACCAATTAACAGTGAACTTTTAGTTCCATCAGTTCTTTGTGATGCTGAACATGAAGATGATGGATTTTGTTTATATGCAAACTTGTATTCTAACCCAGCAGTGATCCCACTGGATTAATGTACATCCCATCAGTTCTTTGTGGTGCTGAACATGAAGATGATGGATTGTGTTTATATTAAAACTTGTATTCTGACAATAATAGTTATCAACCCAGCAGTGATCCCACTGGACTAATGTACATCACTAATTCAGGAACTCATCTTAATTGTTCGGTAGTAAAATCTGATTTTGTTTTAAAACACGGGTGCTTCTTCGGATGGATGTGTTAATTATGACTGTTGTGGTAAAGGCATAATTCAAATTAAGTGCTCATTTAATACAATGAGCATAATATTACAGATAAATTTAATGATGGTGATGTTTGTTTGAACAAGAATTTTGTTTTAAAAGAAACGAGTAAACATTATGCACAATTGCAACATCAGATATATGTATGTGATGTTACATATGCAGACTTTTTAGTGTAGACCCCTATCGATTGTGTTGTAACACAAGTGAACAGAAATGATTCATTTATTAACAGTATATTGAAAACTTACGAGTTTATATGGATAAACACAATTTTGCCAGAGATTCTAACAAGAAAAAGGAAAAATTTGGAAATTCAACCTACTCAGGCTACTGCAGGTGCACCAGATGTGAAAAAATACTGTAAATGTTATAGACAACAGGTTTGCACAATATGGTTCGATGCGACAAATGTGATGATTTGTTCCACCCAAAATGCATTGGATTAAAACGTTTACCAAGAGCCAAAGTATGGTATTGTCCAGGGTGCAGCCGCAAAATTATGAAAATACAAAGAAGTGCTGAATCGTGTATATAATACTATTTGAGATGGATGTTTGACTTGTTTGTGTCTCTTTAAAACAAAATAAAATCAGTATGTAGCCGATGGTAGAGTCGAATATAGATCAAGATCTGTATTTACTTTTTTTTTTTTACTAAGGTCTCAATTATTTATTTATCACATATCAATAAATCAATTTCACAGTACACTCTGAAACATTAACTAAACACTCTTACAATATGGACAAAGGGATATAACTCATATAAGCTTCCATATAAAATAAATACCATAAAATAATAATTATTAATAAAACCCAATTAAATCACCAAATAGTCAAATAATGCCCATTTAGAATTTATCAAAAATATTACTTTTTAAACTTATTTACTACTGCTGATAATAAATAAATGATAATAAATAAATAATAAAAATAATAATTTTACAATTAACCACACCCTTATTATGTTAACAATAATGGCTAATTTAATTTTGTATACAATTTGCATATAAACACGAAAATGATTTTATACTCAGAAAATAATAGAAATAACCAAATATATTGAACATATACTGTGGGAATTCCTTTACTTTTACATGTTTTATATTAAGATAATGGATCAAGACTTGTGAAACAACAAAACAATGGTCTTACTCATTTTCACCCCAAAAAATGCTATATTTAAAATTTACACAAAATAATTAAAACATTGCACTAGGCATGAAATATATTTAATACCGATTACTTTTCTTTACACACACATATATTTTATCTTTAACTTTTAAGTAATTATGAGAAATTTAACTTTTAAACGATTAAATTATTAAATTAAACCGACAAGAATAAAATAATAAAAACCCAAAAGATAACTAAAGACACAAACCTTAAAAATGATTTTCAAATCCACCAAACCAAATTCAAAACCCAACTTCACATCCAAACTGTATTGTAGTATTCAGTGATATGGCACTATCCTACACCTGAGGATACATCTGACCAAATATTGGCGGGAAACACAGACAACCCTGAATACATTATGACATCACAAATACTGGACATACACACAACAGTACACTAACATGACAACAAGACATTTAAAAAAATACTTTTACAATAATTTTATTCAATATTATTTACATGATAATTTAAATATCTTCTGTCTGCCACAAGTAGATAATCATATTATAAGAATTTTAAAGTGCTGTGTATTAAAGGATAGAACCTTTTAATTCTAGGCATGTAGCGAGGCTAGCATAAAAGTAAAATTATCGTAATTTCTGTTAATAAGTTGAATTTGTACCTCTTTTCCCTTTTTCAGGCATATTAATATATTTGTGTTGAAAAATCGCAATAGTAGTTACATATGTAGTGACACTGATGCTGAATTGTGTTTTTTTCCTATCAAGATTATCTTATTTTACTTATTGGCGAACAAAAAAGAAAAAATATTTATTTCTCTCTCTACATTTGAAAACAAACTGGTTTCACAATCATTCCATTACTACGAATATCCTAAATTCAACTAAAACAGGGAGTGGATAAATGTTGGTACTTCTCAAAATGAATTTGATTTATGTAAAGATATTTTCTAGTCATATTTTAATGAAAATAAAAAATGGCCACACTTGCTGAACTAATGTTAAGGAAAATCTTTTTCAGGAATGGTAGGGACAGTGAACATTTACAACCCTTCTTGAGACTGTGTCATAAACACCTATTTGCTGACCTAAAGCTTGAAAATGGACAGCGAAGATATCTTCGCTATTGCTCTGCATTAAAATATAACGTGTCATCAAGAACTGAATCATCAATGCAATTGCCATTCGTGTATTGCAATTCCTTAATTCACCTGTAGATAGTGAAATCTGGATATAAGTGAAATATTTTTGACTTCGATGATAGGCCCTATAAAGACACATGTAATCCATAAATGAAAGTTTAGTTAGGCAAAAAAAGAAGAAAAAGCGTATTTGTGCTACCCTGACCGACTCAATTTTTATCTTTTTTTGGACAAAATTTTGACAAGCAATTAAAATTGGCATCCTTGCAAAATATTTTCAATGTTAAAAAAATTTAAAAACAATGCCTACAATGAAAGCGTTAGCAGAAACACATTTTTCTCGTTTTTGCATACCTGTTTTTTTTTTATTTAAAAAAGAAACAAAGAAGTTCTAAATACTAATTTATACCATGCTTGTATCATTAAGAATTAACATTTAAAAAAATATATGACATGATTGTTATCTACGACTCCATATTTCACATCATGTTTCACAAAGAATTACTTTATACAATGTATATCCATTTGATGTCTTAACTTGACAAAATGTTTGAATAATTCACTCTTTAAACACAATGCTTGATTCCAAATTGGTCAATGAAGCCACAGACTGAATTATTTTTGTCATGATGTAACTTCCAAACTTGCACGTATATAATATACAATGGACCTTTAAATATGGTGTATCTGTTTTAATACGATGTATCAGTTTTTCATTAGTCTTAAACACGTTCAATATTGATGTTACGGACGATATTTTTTCGGGATGGTCTCAACTTCTTGTGCTGAAAGCTGAACTTTTTTCTTTGTGTAAATGCTGGTGTTAACAATTCAGCACTATACTTTGGCAAAATCGTCATGTAGCGTGAAACTTCTGTCTGCTAACATTTGGTCACCTGGCAGATGATACTTGGAATCAATAAATCCAGATTCGCGCAGTCTGAATATCTTATGCACGACCTCCCTATGCTTTAGATATAAAATTTATGTTTCCAAGAGGACCACAAGAAACAAAATTTTGACAGAGCAGCAATGTTTTTTTATATTGGCTATAACACTTTGCTCTTGCTGAAAGGGTTCTGGTCTTTCGTAAAATTTCAAAACAGTCTATGAAGGATTTGAAAAACAGATGGTATTGTCTGAAATATTGTAATCTCATCTTGTCATTTCACATAAAAAAATTTTTGGTATGCAACAAATCCATCCATTCCCAAATCTGTCTATTAATATGATCTTTAGTACTCTCCTTTATGTCCTAATAAAAATAAAAGAAAGGTTATGTCTAAGTTTGACAAGCCTCAC
Organism: Anadara kagoshimensis; assembly: GCA_021292105.1. NCBI lineage: Eukaryota > Metazoa > Mollusca > Bivalvia > Arcoida > Arcidae > Anadara > Anadara kagoshimensis. The sequence goes on along the minus strand of CM037859.1, from coordinate 48,131,588 downwards.
AAATAGCTGTCTTTCAAGGAAAACTTGAAGATTCTTCCTTGATTGCCACAAAACGTACTTAAGAATGAAAACGGTTTCAAAAACACATTCCAACTCAATACCGTGAGGTTCTTGCAGGCTTATTGATTCCCTTCAACTGATGGTGCAGACACTGATAAGAAAACAACAATTTTTGGTAAAAAATTCAACTTTTGCTATATCAGCGTCAGGTTCAGCTCGTAAATTGTTAATTTCTTCATATAACGTCTCTTTTTCTGATGGCTGTATTGGTGTCTGCATTGGCCTTATTTCTGCTTCTGACAACGATTTAATTGTAAAACACAGTACTTTGTCTACATTTGGTATTTTCTATTGGCATCTCTACTGTTTCACGCTTTTCTTGCACATCTACAAGCTTTAATTTTTTCTGGCTTTTGTTTCTTTAGCTGCATATATATTTAACATAAAAACTTAATTAATTTCGTGAAAAATTACATTTTAAAAGTGCAAGTCAGGAATGGAGTAATTAAAAATGTAATTAACTACTAGTAATTATTTACAATTTTTCAAGAAAGTGAAAGAAATGTGTAATGGAACATTTTTCTTGCAATTGTTATTTAAGTAATTACATTACAAAGTCATGTAATGTCAATTAAATTTCAATTACGTCATGAAATATTAATGAAAGTCTGATTTATCATATTTGACAAAACAATTAAATGGCCACTTTGAAAATAGGTACTTTTTGGAATACAAAAATGAAATAATGTCACTTTTCTTGTTAGCAAAACAATATTTCAAGGATGTTATTACATGACATAAGTGAGTTTACTTTTTCTAGATCTAAAAAGTCATATTTTCAAAGTAGTTTTCAGCCAAAATTAATGAAAACACTTGAAATGTAATTCAATACACCTCACGAAAAGACTTTGCGGCCGGCTATTTCCAAGCAGGTTGAAGACATATAACTTTTCTACAGCATGGGTATTGTTCTCTGCCATGTTGTTATATTTATTTCAATATTATTTAATGCTATAACATATAATATATGTTAACACTAGTAAAAATTATTGAGCCACAAGGTGTTGCCCAAGGCATTTTAAGTCCAGTATTGATTTAATTGTGATCACTGTTTATATAAGTGCGATTTGAAACCAGTCAGAAATAACATGTTCATATGTTAGTCATGACATTTAACAGTATTATGCAAATGTGGATTCTAAAAAATTCTAAAGAATTGCTTGAAAATTTTTCTTCTAATACTTTATCTCATGTAAAAAGTATAAAAATATTTGATTTTTCTACACTATACACCACTATCCCTCATTCTAATTTGAACGAATGTCTTAAAGAAATTATTCACTGGTCTTTGTTTTACAAAAACGGTAAGCCAAGATACAAATATCTTGTGCTGAACAGGGATCATGGTTATTATGTCAAGCATCATACGGATTCCAAAGAATATATACCGAAGATACCATCACCAAAATGTTGGAGTTTTTGATAAATAACATATTTGTTGTGTTTGGTAATATAGTTTTTCAGCAAACAATCGGTATACCAATGGGTACAAACTGTGCACCATTGCTTGCTGATTTGTTTCTATATTCTTTACGAAGCAGAATTTATGCAGAACCTTGTTAAATCTGGAGAGAAGACTGTCGCCAAATCGTTCAACTCAACATACAGATATATAAATGACGTTCTGTCTCTTAAAAATCCTAAATTTGGAGACTATATAAATCTCATCTATCCTAGTGAGCTTGAAATAAAAGACACGACTAATTCCTCAAGTTCTGCTTCATATTTAGACTTATACCTGAATTATGACGCACACGAAAGGCTACATTTGAAACTTTATGACAAACGTGATGACTTCAATTTTTCTATTGTCAACTTTCCTTTTCTATGCAGCAATATACCTGCTTCTCCTGCTTATGGTGTATTTGTTTCCCAATTAATACGCTATGGTAGATCTTGTTCCCACTACGGGGACTTTGTACAACGAAGTATGCTGCTTGCAAATAAATTGTTGACTTCTGGATTGTGATTCGGACATGGATTAGTATGTTTGTTTTTGATTTGGTTTAAACTAGAAATTATGCTGAATTTTCAGGATGCAGGGTACAAAACAAAGCCCTACAGAAAAATGGGAAATTGTTGCATTTATCAAATTCAGGTTGGCAAATAAATGGGTTTTTCCCCCACCTTTTCAGGATTTCAAGAATGAAGAAGAAATGAATCATGTTGTTATCATTAAAGTTATCGACTAATAATAGTACCTCTCACAATTATATAATTTTTATTGGTCCAATTTTGTTGTCATGTTATGATGACGTCACTGAATAAAAGAGAAGAGACAGAAAAGGGAAGTGATGTTATGAGTTATGAGGCAGAGAAGGGGAGTGATGTTATGAGTTGTGAGACAGATAAGGAAAGTGATGAGTTGCGAGACAAAGGAGAAAAGTGATGTTACGAGTTGTGAGACAGATAATGAAAGTGAATTTATGAGTTGTGAGACAGAGACGAAAGAGGAATGTGAATTTATGAGTTGTGAGACAAAGGAGAAAAGAGATGTTATGAGACAAAGAAGGGATGTGACGTTATGAGTTGTGAGACAAAGGAGAAAAGTTAAATTATAAGGTGCGAGACAGAGAAAGTGATATGAGTTGTGAGATGCATACAAAGGAGGAGGAAAGTGATACGAGATGTGAGACAAAGAAGATAAGTGATGTTAGGAGTTTTGAGAAGGGAAGTGAACTGAAATCAGATAATGCATGTCCAAATAAGGCAGTTTTAATTTCTGATCCCGATGAATGTTTGAATAAATTTGTTATTGTCAAATATGATAATAAAGCTTACCCAGGGAAAGTTTTAGATGTAGAAAATAGAGAATTATATGTGTAGTGTATGCACAAAGTTGGAGAAAAAAAAGATAAAGGTTTTTTTTTGGCCTATGGTGATAAATACATATTATATAGTGTGTATGTACAACCCTCAGTATCAGGTCGAGTCCTTTTTTTCGTAGTATTACAATGACGAAAAAAGGAAGAGACCTGATACGAAGGGTAGTACATACACACTGTATATATAATATTTTTATCTAACATTTTCAATTAGGTTATTTAAAATAAAAAAAAAATCACTTTATGTGAAAAAAATTACATTTTACCACAGAAAACCACTGAACTACAGTGTATGTTATGACATGTTTTGTAGTTATGACGGCATTATTTACATTTGACAATCGAAGATTCCCAATGACGTCACAATGAGAAATCCGACTAAGTGCACGTACTTTACCGCCAATGTTGTATCACCAGTGGTGATACAAGATTCTGTATCACGTGTGTTCGATAAAACTTGTATTTCGTCAAATCAGACAGAAAAACTAGTCTAATGTTAGATAAAAGATAGATGTTGGTACGAATATGACAATATTTTGCCATAATTACCAACCCTTTAAAAAGTAAATCATCCTCTCACAATAAAATTAAACAAGTTATTGGTTTACTGTCAAAATTAACAAAGATCCCTAGACTGTCAGTAGTTATAACACATTATTATTTGAATGTTTAATTAATTAAACTTTGATAATTTCATGTTTAAATTTCTGTCCACTATCAAAATGTCTTTCCAGTAACATATCGATGTCATATATTCTATTTTGATATTATACTGCTCATTTGAGTTTCTTTAAATTTGAATATCTTATCTCTTACTTATCTGGGATTGTTTTGGTAAATACATGCTGTTAATTAAATTCATTTGTGACAAATGCTATGCATTAATGTTCTTACAGTAACAATCCTTTGTCTACCCTGTAACAAGTATTGCTCATGTTGCGATCACAGATAACGTAACTGGTTTTTTTTATTTTGAAAATTGATAAAATGAGAAACAAAAGAAAATTACAGATATACCTAACATTGTTTTGACAAATATTTCTCAGTTTGTATATTTACCATTTATTGCGCAAAAATGTCCTTACAGTAACGGCAGTTTGTCTATCCAGTAACATGTTTTACAAATATTGTGTTATGGCATTGTATTCATTTTTTTTTTTAAAGTTTAATATTATAAAATTACAAAACGTTTCCCATTATTCAAATACAAGTATCATTATATTAGACATTATTATTATTACACAAAAATGTCCTTACAGAAACGATACTGTGTCTTTCCAGTAATATGATTGTCTTTACAGTAACAAATTACTAATAAAGATTTTTAGTAAATAATAATAAAAATATTTGATTGACTTTGGCTAATATTTCCTGAAATCCGTAATAGAATATGCTTAAAAAAATTCTGATGAAATTATAATACTTACTTCTTATAATAAAATTTCGTTTACATTTTAGACTATTTTCTTACAGAAAATTGTAATACATTTTTTGTGATATTTAAAAAAAAAAACTAGAATCATAATTCAGAACATGGTTGTAATTACATATTATACCAGTTTTAATTTTACAGCACTAGACGGCCGTTTCGGAATACAATTCCTTATCAGTAGTGCTTAGACCAAAATTATTTTGAAGATATTAAAAAGCTACCCAAAGGACCAATATATTTTTTTTACCAAATTAAGCTAAAGAAATACTTTGCATGAGGGAGTATACCTTAGTTTTTTTTTAGAAATTTTAAATTTTAACTTGCATGAAATTTAGACAAATATAGTATATTTCTGACAATAATACAAAATTATTGCCTACTGAGTTTGTGATATCCTCGGGGCACCAGCCACCAGTAGAGATATCGGCTCAGGATTGATGTAAATGAATATCAAGATCTTTAAAAACCTTAAAATTAATTACTTTTTCAATAAAAAAAATAAGTGTTACTGGAAAGACATCTTGAATCGGAGTTGTGATTCTGTAGTTGTTTTTATGATATTCAAAACAAAATAAGCTTGTATTAGTTTATCTCTATGTTTATAAATCATAGTTGCAAAGGCAGAGCAATAAAAGTTTAAAATTTGACATGTTTTGTTTGTCATTTGGTAGAGATCCAATGACAAACAAAACATCTGCAAAATTTGATAATGACTCATACAAGATGGTCGTGTGGTTGGCTACGCTTCTCGTTCTATGGCGGATACTGAAACAAGGTATGCGCAGATCGAAAAGGAAATTTTGTCCATTGTATTTGCCGCAAATAAATTCCATTCCTATATTTCTGGAAAACCAAGTGTATAATGACCATAAACCGCTCGAACAGATTTTTCGCAAACCGCTCGTCTGCCCCGATGAGGCTGCAGAAAGTGCTTATTCTTGGTATGAGTTGAATGTAGTTTACAGAGTCGGTAGTGATATGGACTGCAGCAGATGCGCTGTCGCGCGATTATATGCCATGTATCTCCGATGATGAGGACAAGTTTAATGCCGCCGATATTGTCAGTATGATTTCAGTCGAGGGCGATAGATACTTAGATATTCAGATAGATACTTAGATATTCAGAATCGAACACGAATCGAATTGTGTAGTCTGTATGATCTTATACTATCTGGATGGCCAGATACGCGAAAAAATGTACCTCATAGTGCCAGCTCATCCTTGGATTCTCGAACCAGTTATTCGTCATAGATGGTATTATTAACATAAACTTAGAATAGTTGTATTTCCTAGCTTGCGAGAGCACATGCTTAATTTTATTCACGAATCGCATGTTGGCATCTTAGTTAAATGTAAGCAACGAGCCAGACAAGCTCTATTCTGGCCAGGAATGAACTCGGATATCGAGGCCATAGTCAGAATCTGTGGTAAGTGCGCAACCTATCAAAACCGTCAAGCTGCCAATCGCTTAAACCGACACCGGCACCTGGTTAACCGTACAGTGAAGTTGACGCAGATCTATTTGATTTTGAAGGGAAGGAATCCATTGTGATAGTAGATTACTATTTCAAATACATAGATCCCATAGAGTTGAACTGTACAGTCGCATTTTGTCATATCAGGTCAGGTGTATTCAGATGTCATGGCATTCCTTCAGTGTTAAGGTCAGACTCTGGTCCACTAGTGAATTCAAATCATTCTACAGGTCGTATGGTATTCAACATTTCACCTCAAGTCTCCATTTTCAAAGTTGTAATGGTGAGGTAGAGCGTACCATCCAAACTGTTAAACGACTTTGGCGCAAAGCTGAAGACAAGTTCTTAGTTTTACTTGACTACAGAACTACTCCAATTGAAGGCATCAACTTGTCGCCTTCACAAATGTTGATGGGTAGACGCTAGGGCTGAAACGATTCACTGGACTCGGTTCGGTTTACGATATTTTCAAATCCGAATTCTATACGGGTTCGGTTCAGATCCGACTCGTGTTTTGGAATTTTTTTACCACTTACCTTTTTCATACAAGGCAAAAAATGCAATCAGAGCGTGAAGTAACTGTGCCTAAGTTAGTAGATACACCGCCATCGTATAAATCAGCGGTGTAGAAACATTTTGGTTTCATGGCTGAGGAAGTAAATGGAGTGAAAAAAGTAAAACTGTTTGCAAGATCTGCTATACAAGTGTATCCTACAATACGGGAATAACAAGTTACATGAGTTCACATCTCAAGCGGCACCACGATATGGATATTGAAAACGCACGCAAAGGTAAAAGTAACAAACATCCAAGTACTTCCACACCTATAGAATCGGAAAAAGTTGGTCAACTACGACTTCAGGATGTGATGAAATCTAAATACGCTGCGACAAGCACACGGTCTCAGTCCATCACAGAAGCTATAGGATATTTTATTGCTAAGGATCTACGGCCATTTAGTGTTGTGGAAAATGATGGTTTTAAAAGTACGATAAAAGTACTTGTTTCTAGATACACTCTCCCTAGCAGAACTCATTTTGCCACTTCTGTTATCCCTAGCATTAATGAGCAAGTGAAAGCTCTTGTGGAGGCCCAACTAGAAAAGGCACCATCTATAGCTTTAACTGGTGTCTGGACATCACGAGAGTTATAATACCATAACTGCACACTTCATTAATGATGCCTGGGAAATGAAAAACTTTATTTTACAAACTCGGAAAATGGATGAATCTCATACAGGTGAAAATATAGCAGGTACGCTGACTAATGCTGTTACTGACTGGAACCTTAAAAGAAGCAATGTCAATCCACCAATAACAACTGACAATGCAAGCAATATAGCAAATGGTGTAAAATTGGCAGGAGTGGATAAACACATAAGATGTTTTGCGTATACTCTTAATTTAGCAACACAGAAGTCTATGAAATTACCACAGGTGACAGATTACTTGCTAGAGTCAGGAGGATTGTCGTTTTTTCCATAAAGGTAATATAGCTTTATTAAAGTCAAAACAAACACTGTTATCTTTAGACCAGCATAAACTTATCATTGATGTTCAAACTCGGTGGAATTCTAGCCTTGATATGCTTGAAAGATTCCTGGAATAGCAGCCAGCTATTGCAGCAGTTTTGTTGACACGTGAATTAAGACAGAAATCTAGAGACCTAAATACATTATCTGAAGGAGATATGTATTGTCCAAGTTCTAAGGCCTATTAAGAAAGTTACTACTATTATATCAAGTGAGAAAAAGCCAACAGTTTCTATGATACACCCACTTAAAGAAATGTTGCTTTTGCAGTTGAAAGACTCAAAGCTATTAAAAAACCATAACAGATGATCTGAAACCTAGGTAAGAAAACAAAATATATGTAGATTGCCAAACATTTAAAAAAATTCTTTATTTCAAATCTGTATAAATTATGAAATTTAAAACACTAAAGGCTGGTACCCAGTGCCTAAAGGTAAATTCTGTATTAACAGAATAACAAAATGATATATTGAAAATATTTTTATTTAAGGTTTTTTTAACAACACATTAAATACATTTTACATAATACAGATTATACAATATACTATAAGTCAGTAACAATTCAAAATTAAAAATATACACAAGAACAAATATAAAACAGCAATCTTGAGACATATTAATTTGAATTATTTCATATAAGTGCATTTGAATTATCTTGGTTCCAGATACCTGACAGCTTATGATTAGACCCTATATTCCATTCAATGCCATACCTTGATAATACAGAGAAAGTCCAGGTGTATGCCTCATTAACTGTCAATGTTGCTGGTATAACAGAAAATGGAAAGTCAAATGTACAGGTAGCATACTTAATGACAATCAGAAGTAAAAAAAAACCATAAAATTAAATACAACATTCTGACATGAAAATTTAATAGTTGTCCTAGAAAATGTTTGGGATACAATGTACTTGTATTTTTATTCAAAATGTGTATGCCACTTTAACAATTTGTAGTGTATGTGTCTGATATTGGCTCTTGTAACTAAAATATTGCTATCTTGCTTTGTAGATCAAGACTGAACCAGTTGATGGTGGAGCTAATGCTGATGGAATGCCACAAAATCTGCACAATCTGCTTCCACAAATGCCACAGGAGCAAGCTGGTGTTGATTCTACTCGTGAATCACCCTCCAAAAAAATTAAAATAGAATCAAGTGAATCTAATGATTTCAGTTTTGACGATTTATTTGGTGATGTTTTTGTTACAAAGATTGTACCTGGAAAATCAGTACTCCAGTGTGTTGAAACTGAAATTAACAATTACAAAGTTGAAAGTAACATACAACTGAACTCTGGCCCTCTTGCTTGGTGGAAGTTAAATGAAGTTAAATACCCCCTTCTGGCTATAGCAGCAAGATCATATCTTGAGTACAGTCTACATCTGTTGCTAGTGAGAGAGTGTTCTCTTCAGCAGGTGACATTGTTACTGCACAAAGGGCTTGCTTGTTTTCTGAACATGTTGATATTTTGCTTTTCCTGAAAAAAACTTGTGCTAAAATTACAAGTGTATTTTAAGTGTGGAGATTACAGGCAAAGTAGCAGCGTCACCGAGATGATCGACAACCTCCATTGGCTCTCCTTACAAAACAGACGCCTCCAGAAACGACTCTCCCTATTCTATAAAATCTTCAATCAACAGACATCAATATACCTGCCACCATATATCAGAAGATCAGCTAGAACCTCCAGATCACACAACTCTTCACTGATACAGCTTCCATCAAACTCTGATGCCTACAAATACAGCTTCTTTCCTAAAACTATAATAGACTGGAATTCACTACCACCGGACATTATACAACAGTCAACTGCAGAAGAGTTCAATGTTGATGTTATGTGATATAACCATGTTTTAAAGTATGCCTTGTTGCTCAGACGTTTGCATACGTCACTATATTGTATGCGCATGCTCGGATTATTTTTAATATACAGGTTCTTGACATGGACATGTCTGCGTTGTTGTCTGTTAACAACAAACCTAAATCTACATGGTGGCAGCGGTGAAAGCTAGAAGCATTTGCAATGGCAGAAAGTGCTTTTAGATTACCAGAACAACTGAATATTACCGAAGGTAATATAAGTGAGAACTTTAGAAAATGGAGACGCCACCTGGAAGTCTACATGGAGGCGACGGGTAGCCTTGCAGAAGGTAAGCCTTCAGTGTCGATTCTGTTACACTGCGCTGGACCTCACATCATAGAAATATTCGATCAGTTCACATGGGAAAATGCTGACGATAAAAAAGATGTGACTAAAGTTCTCGATAAACTTCAAGCTTATTGCAATCCCCGCACGAGCGAAGTTATAGAATCGCATCGATTCTGGAGTGTCGATTGGCTGGAACACGTGCCATTCGATGTCTTCTTGACTGAACTGAGACAGCGTGCAGATCAGTGCAATTTTAATACTGAAAAGGAACGCATGATCAGGGACAAAATAGTTTTCAGTTGTAAAGGAAAACTACTTGAACACTTGCTCAAGGAAACAGAACTTAATTTAGAGAAAGCTATCAAAGTTTGTCGCGCACACGAACAGTCGACCTTACATGTCAAGGAGATACGTGACAGTGGTCAAGGTCACCATGGCTCCAGGATTCAGAAAATCAAAGTGGCAAGTGGGAAAACAAAGACTGACAAGCAAAGTACACGTAAACAACAGGATAAAGCCGCAACACAACGTGTAACAAACTTCGTCAAAGACTGTGAATTTTGTGGTGGACATCATGAGAAAAATAAACTCAAGTGTCCGGCATATGGTAAAACTTGTGACGGATGCAAGGGACGTAATCATTTTAAGAAAAAGTGTCGTAAGAAGATTCAGTCTGTATCTGTGGAATCTCCTGATAACTCGGACAATGAACATTGGTTATCTGCAATCACGTCGGGTCCGAAACATCAAGTGAATGCCGTCATGATCGTAAATGGCAAGGAAGTAAAATTTCAGTTGGACACTGCTGCTGATGTCAACACGATCTGTGAAAAGTTTGTTTGTGAACAAGTTCGACCTACTGACATTAAACTTAAAATGTGGAATAACACTAACCTATCACCACTGGGTGAAGCTAACTTGGATGTCGTAAACCCGCGTACCAGTGAAACTACGAAAGTACAGTTTGTTGTGGTACCCAACGGACTTAATTGTCTGCTTGGTCTAAAAACAATCCAACAGATGGGACTAGTGACAATAAATAATGATTTATTTGTTAATAATGTTGTTTCTAATGTTGATATGTCTTTAGGTGACTTAGGTGAAGCTTCTCTCGAAGTGGATCCTGATGTTAAGCCCAAAACGTTACCGTGTCGCAAAATACCGCTCGCGATCAAAGACGATGTTAAGAAAGAACTTGATATGCTGGTGCAACGTGGTATTCTCGTCCCAGTAACTGAGCCGACAAAGTGGGTCAGCCAGATGGCTGTTGTGCATAAACGTAACGGAAAGCTAAGACTGTGTATCGATCCACAGGCACTTAACCAAGCACTTATGCGCGAACATTTCCGCTTATCTACGCTAGATGATGTATTGCCCGAGCTAGCAAACGCGAAGATCTTTAGCAAATTAGACGTAAAGGAAGCGTACTGGCACGTAAGACTTGACGAGCAATCGAGCTTACTTACGACGATGATAACACCCTTTGGCAGATTTAGATGGGCTCGTCTCCCATTTGGTCTCAAAGTTTCGAGTGAGATATTTCAGAGAAAGTTACATGAAGCAATAGGCGACTTAAACGGTGTATTCTCGATCGCCGATGATCTCCTTGTGGCTGGTTGCGGCGAGTCCGATAGTAACGCGAAACGCGATATGGATCAAAAACTCAGTGTTCTGTACCAACGATGCACGGAACGGAGCATAGTACTTAACGAAGACAAAAAGGAAATCGGGTTAACGGAAATCAATTTTCACGGTCATCGTATCACGCGCGCAGGTGTCATGATGGATAATCGCAAGGTACAGGCGATACTCAACTTGGAAGCCCCGGAGAATGTCTCGGCAGCCAAACGATTCTGTGGTATTGTGCAGTACATGGCTAAGTTCTTACCCGACTTGTCAGATTTGATAGAACCGATACGTGCACTAACCCGGAAAGGCGTTACCTGGAAATGGTCCGCTGAATGTTACGATGCATTCAATACAATTAAGGTAAAGCTCACTACCGCACCGATACTGACTTATTTCGATGCGAGTAAACCAGTAACCGTACAAGTCGATAGCAGCCAATTCGCTCTTGGTGCTGTGTTGTTACAGGATGGCAAGCCTGTCGAGTACGCATCGCGTCGTTTGACCACGTCCGAAAGAAACTGGGCTCAGATAGAAAAGGAGGCACTTGCGATACTTTTCGGTTTGGAGCGCTTCGACCAGTATACTTATGGAAGGCTAGTGATCGTCGAAAATGACCACAAGCCATTGGAATCGATATTAAAGAAACCGTTAAGTAGTGCTCCACGGAGACTACAGGACATCTTGGTCCGATTAGGTCGCTATAATTTCGAATTCAAGTTTATCAAAGGCACCAGTTTAGTTATTGCGGATGCTTTAAGCAGAGCTGGTCTGTCAGACGATAATGACACGCGTCCCCGTATCATGAACGTGACATCTTGTACTGATATACCTGATGTACGTTTAGACGAAATCCGTTGTGCAACAAGTAACGATGATGATATGCAGCAACTAGTATCGATCATTCTGAACGGTTGGCCTGAAAAACGATCCGACATGCCGAAAGCCATAGAGCAATATTTTGATTTCCGAGACACCTTAGGTTACAGTGAAGGTTTAATTGTAAAAGGTGAAGCGATTATTATCCCAATATCGTTGCGTGACAGTATGAAAACCCGATTGCACAAATCACACTTGGCATTCGATAGTATGATGCGACGTGCGAAAGATGAAATTTTCTGGCCCAACATGTCGAAAGAAATCAAATTACTCTCCGATCAGTGTGAAATTTGTCAAGCAAGCAAGCCTAGTAATGCGAGAGAACCTCTACAGCAACACGCTGAAGGTGGGCCTTGGGAGAAAATCGGGACCGATTTATTTGAAATTAGTGGACGCCAGTATCTTGTAAGCGTTGATTATTATTCCAACTTTATCGAAGTTGAATACTTAACGAGTACAGTATCTAGCAACGTTATTACTCTGTTTAAGAAGCAATTCTCACGTTTTGGCATACCGAAAGTCATCGTATCCGATGGTGGTCCTCAATTTACCTCGCGAGAGTTCCGAAACTTTACTGAGAACTGGGGTATACACCACGAGACCTCGTCACCCCATCACCCTCAATCGAATGGTAAAGCGGAAGCTGCGGTGAAGTCGGTAAAAGGCCTAATTAAAAAGTGTTTGCAGGATAGGTCCGATCCGTTCGAGGCATTACTCGAATTACGTAATATTCCGAGACAGGACACCAAATTAAGTCCCGCCGAAATGTTACTTGGCAGGAAAACGCGTTCATTTATTCCAAGTCTATGTCATGACTCGAAAGCATCATTGCGTTTTGATGCTAATCTCAACCGTAAGCGAAGGAGAAACGCTATCAAACAATCTTATGATAAGAAAGCACATGCACTTCCGGAACTAAGTATAGGTCAAAATGTAATGTTTCAGAAACTTCCGAAGGATACATGGAGACCCGCGAAAGTCGTGGAAAAAATTAAAGATAGGTCATATTCCATCCAAAGTTCAGATGGCGTATATTACCGTCGAAATCGAGTACATCTCCGACCGACTAAGTTAAATGTAAAAATATACGATAATGTCCCTAGCAAACCTGTCGTAGAATGCGAAACAACTTGTGAACCATCAAACACTAACGTCGCGACCGAAGCACCAGTAAATCCTTCGATGCCTGTTCCAGAGACGAGCAATGTAGCTCAACCAAACGCAGTTCCCGACGCGCCAACAATTGCTAACTCGCGTCCGAAGCGAATCATTCGCGAACCAGCTTATCTAAAAGATTATGTCAGGCCTCATTGATATATTGTTTAATTTGTTATGCAGTGTTTATTGTTTTCAGTGCATAAAATTTGCATGTTTTTTTTTATTTCAGTGAATCGTGAAATGGACAGTTCTAGTTAATCAAGGGCATTTTCAAATACGGACATTTTCATTGAGTTTATTTCCTTTAAAGAAAGGTAGATGTTGATGTTATGTGATATAACCATGTTTTAAAGTATGCCTTGTTGCTCAGACGTTTGCATACGTCACTATATTGTATGCGCATGCTCGGATTATTTTTAATATACAGGTTCTTGACATGGACATGTCTGCGTTGTTGTCTGTTAACAACAAACCTAAATCTACATTCAACACTCGACTGCAACAGTTTACCTTCTTACAAAGCCTTTCAGTTTTAATTGTAAATACACTGCAGTACCCCTGCTGCTTTTAACCTGAGGTGGCAAAAGCTCTGTGGCCACTTAATGACACCACGATTGGACGTGATACCGTATGTAGGTCCTGTACAGTATAGATGTAGAAGTAGAATGATACAGCGACTTTAACAGATAGATACTCTAAAATGTGTGTTATAAAATAGTATTCATAATTGTCAGCTTGATCAGAATATAAAACCTTCAATTATAACTCTTAACAAAGGAGGATGTAATATACTAATGTTATATTCACCATTTCGAAAACACAAAGTCTCGCGTCTACCGAAGTCTCGTTTAAGTCTCGTGGGGGGGGCAAGTCCAACAGGTTGCTGAAGAAAGACTACATTGAGATGCGGTTACGCTGTCGAAAATTGTGAATTAGTAGTTCTTCGTTATCGTTTTCACCAACAATTATGACGAATAAAAGAAATAAAATAATACAGAAAGTGAAACAGTGTGTATTAATCATTTATTTGTAGAAATTATTTAAATTACAGCAACCAAAAAGGAAACCGAAAGTTGACACGGCTGTTAAAAAAAGATGTCTACGTTTGTAAATTTATCTGTAGTTGATATATCTTTCCTATGTGTCAAATAAAGTGGTATATAAATAAGTAAAAACAGTTATTAGTTGAGAGTAAGAACTAGTAATTGTTTCTATTTAAAAAAAAATAAATAAACCACTCACTTGCCATAGTACAACTTTTCCTCATCGATAGACCCCGAATAGCTCAAGTTCCGATTTACATTAATCAAATTATGAAGGAACGTGAATAAAATCGTTGAAAAAGTATTTTTTACCATTAAACCATCAATTTGTTATCATAAGTTATAAAAGATCGAAATAATCCCGTGCCTATGGTGTAAAAATTATTTTTATATCTGATGTCTTTCCTTCTATTTTTGTTTAAAAAATTGCCTTTATTTCACCCTTTTTCCCTTATAGTATCCAAAATCTTGATTATGGTTACATTTTTCGACATTTGTTGTTTCTCAGGATATTTTTACATTTTTATAAACGACTTTTTGCTTCCAATTTGCGTTAAAGATGACAAAATTCTACGCCGGATTTTTACCGGTATTTCACAGGTAACCGGCATATCGTTACAGAATTTACACCCGAAGTTTTCCGTTTTAGAAATTAAAGAATTTGAATTTTATTTCATTATAAAGTCTTTTTTAACAAAAAATAATAATAGTAATAAAAATTAAAATTAAAAATCATTTTGAGAATATAGTTCAAACATCTATAATTGTAGCTGGTTCAACGTCACAGAATTTTATTTCATGTGCTCTTCAACGGTAAGTTTATAATGAATGAATGAATGAATGAATGAATGAATGAATGAATTTATTTATGTATTTATTTATTTATTTATTTATTTATTTATTTATTTATTTGAATACACAGTCATTAACTATACGAAGTCATGAAATTTGAAGTATAAATTCACGGCAGTTTCAAAGCTAGTGTGGGTACTAGTAATTCAGAATCATAATATTCATCATAAATCAAGGTAATTAATTAATCCGTTAATGAGATTAACACCATGTAGGTACATTTTCCACGTATAATATACTATCATCTGATCCAATGGGAATTTGGAATTTGCTTCCGTTATCAATAAGTTACTTAAACTTTAAACCTCGTTTTCGTTCATAGGTGTTATCTCCCCTGTCGTGTTTTCGAAATGGTCAATGTGCAGGACAGGCACCTATGAACGAAAACGAGGCTTGGGGGGGCAAGCTACATCCGTCCAGTATAGTTGCAGCGTAGAATATGACGATTGAAACGGAGAAAAAAAGACTTTTGTTGTACCCCAGGTTGTACAGAAGTCTTAAGTATATCACAATCTTCACAATTTATAATCCAAAAATATTTATCAAAGAGTTTTGATTATTAAAGCATTTATTTGATGTATGTGGGGCCCCACTTGCATTTAATTGGTCCATTGTTGTTGTTATGTTATAATGGCGTCACTTAATAAAATGCTTGTTCATCGAAACATGATAATAAGCGAGCACTCTACCAATTACGCTACTGTAGTGGTTTAAAACCCCATGGAAAAGTGAACCACTCGTTTTCAAAATCTACCATTTTCGCTTATTATACATGTTCAGGCGTCGATTCCTAAACCGAAGCTTTAAATCGCAGAAACTGTCAGAAACGTGTCACCTTCACCAAAAATAGCAGAAACTGCTCTGAACATAACGGGTTTAGCATTGAATGAAGTAAAGGTCGGACGAATTACAATTGAAATCTCCAAGTAGGGGGATTCAATGTGCACTAATTGATGGGGACGAAATTGTCATCTAACGACTATGGACGAGTTGATTTTACTGACACTCCCAAAATTTATGGTATCAACTCGTTCTCACTAGATTTTTTTTCCAATAAGTCCGTTCCAATAACCACAATATTTCGATTATAAATTAGTAGCATTTTGCATAGTTGTAGTGATTTTGGCTTAAATAATTGTGTCATCAACATAGAGTAAAACTAATAACCTTAAGAAAACATCTGTGAACGGCAGCCAATCTGAAATTGTCCGTCTATACGACACTGACTTAAGCGTCGTCTATGTAGGAAAATTCAAGTGAACCCCATTTGGTTGAAAAACGTAAAAGAGGGATACAATTATGAAATTACCTATACAAGTGTGAAGATTTATAAATCAAAATAAAGCAAGAATTTTTTTTATCGAAGTCGTGCAAAAATACACGTGTTGGGGAAAGATGATTTTCACCCTGTGTAACGAATTAATTTAAAAAATGAAAATATATTAATATATCCAGCGTCATAGAGCAGTGCAAAGGGGCCTGAGTTTGTTAAAGAAACACGAGATTTTTTAACTTTAACTCAACAATTTACAGTTGAGGTTATCCACGATTTATTTTTTTTTTAAAAATGCATGTACCAGGCGTGATTTTTATATTCTAAGGACATTAATAATCCAAAATACAAGTCGTAAAAAGTGCACGGTCACACAATAATGTACTATTTGAATTGAGGTGAATATTGTTTCTTTTGATCGTTGCTGAACTATATACAGCCGAATATGCCACAACAATAATCAAGTAATATAAAAACTTACCTTGGATCGTTGGAGGCCTTAGAATATGAACTATCACGCCTGGTACACGCATTCACACTTGTGTAGGTACTTTTATAATTGTACCCCTCTTTCACTTTTTTCAACCAATTAGGGTTCACTTGAATTTTTCTACATAGATGACCCTTAACCTGTTTACACGACAGTAAACTTCTCTTAGGTTGTTTGTCAGCCAGATTCAGGGGTTTTGCCAAACATGACGAAGAATAATATAAAAACTAATAAATTTATTATATAAAAATAAGAAATATTTAAGTTTAACAATGCCAATTCCGGAGAAAGAAATGTGATGCGGTTTAACTGAACTAAAATAACCATTTCCCGTATTTCTAAGTAATAAAATTCCTAACTTAAATTATCCTAAGTGTACCCTAACTATCAAAATAATTTAGAATTTAGACGCTACATGCCGAGAATAGCCAAAATAAAATATCTTCTAATTCAATTACATTACGTCTGTTCCGGATCCGGATTGCGGTTGTCGGTATGATTTTTATAATTTGTTCAAATTTCCTTTGGATTGTTTTGAGATCTGGTACAGCGGTAGTTTATATTTTGGTGTTTTTTCGCCTAAACCTGACACAATAAGTTCGTCCAAATGCAAAACAATAATATACATGTTTCTGTATTTAAATTTGTTTTTGTTTCTTAAATTATAGCTTTTTACCATCGTCATTAGATCATCACTGATGATTACATCACCCTCGTCAGCACTCATCAGTCCATCATTGTCATTTGTCACCTTGCGTCATCTGTCATGTTTTGTTTGAGACTGAGAGCAGAATTGATCACGGTATCATTGTATACTCGATGCCCTTTTGTGGTAGTTTTGGATAAAGTTGGTTAACTTTGCTGTTGCCCGAGTTTTGTTATAAATTGGGAGGCAGTACAACGCCTCTTATTAAGTACACGAATTAAAGAAATCAGACCTGTAGGTCTTCCACCACAATGAATGAGGATAATAAAAAAATACGATGCCTTTATATAGCGCGATTCTTAAGAAATGAAATAGCCAATGGAAACCGACGACAGTTTGCTACCGGAGCCAATCAAATCATAGTGACTAAATCGAGTACGACCACGGATGGCGGAAGTAAACCGGGAAAGCATGTTACAAAATTGTAGAATGAATTTATGAAGAAATACTGCCGTAATTATCAAACAGAGTTAAAATTTATTACAAGATGAATATAGAAGATATAAAACGCAAGTTGTAAAAATTAAACCGGAAAATTGACTGTGAACGAAGTTAAACTAAAAATATACTGAAGATAAGATGCCGCGTCATCACATTCCTTCCCCTTAAAAATTAATTAATATATATTGAAATAAATATATATATATATGAATTGATTAACAAATAAATAAATTGCAGTTTAACGGTTAACATAATTACATATTATACCAGTTTTAATTTTACAGCACATAAATGATACAAAATAGAAATTAATAAATTATCAACATGAGTACTGGTATATTTTAAAAAAAATTTAGATTTAAAAACATAGTTTAATTAACCTGGTATCTCGTTGGTCTCTTATAAAAATTAACATTCTCTTATCTTTTATTTTAGAAATTCATAACACAAGGAGGGAAACAAAAATAACTCTCTTATTCAAACAAAGGATCGTCTATCCCGATATCGACAAGCAAGTCGAAGAAATCTTGAACTCGGAAAGGAACAGCTGGTTTGTCCGGCCTAAACTTTGCCTTTGATGGTGGTTGGGGCATCTTCTTTCCCTTTGCATTACAGTACTTAGTATTCTCTTTCTTAATTGAACAAATGTGGAGATCTACGGGGGAATGAAGTGTCCAATCACCAAATGTGGAAGCGAAACCATATACGCTTCCTATGGTGGCTTGAGATCACATTTGAAGAAGTTGCATATGTCTCATGTGCACATTCATGTTTGTCAGCTATGTGGTAAACATGACCTAAAACGTTATAAGATAGTGAAACATCTACAGAGATCTATCCCTGAGATGCGTCATTGATTATGGGCAGTCTGTAGATGTTTCACTATCTTATAACGTTTTAGGTCATGTTTACCACATAGCTGACAAACATGCATGTGCACATGAGACATATGCAACTTCTTCAAATGTGATCTCAAGCCACCATAGGAAGCGTATATGGTTTCGCTTCCACATTTGGTGATTGGACACTTCATTCCCCCGGACTGGGGGAATTGAGTGACCAAAGACACGGGCAAATCATTATCTAGATCACCCTCAGCAGGATCAAATGAACATTGAGTGTTTTCATTTTAATGCTGGAAATACATGTAAAAAAATAAGCATTAGATAACTTATAATTACAAACTTCGCGTTGTTACACAATTTAGAGCATTTTCATTGGTTGTTGTCTTGCAAAAACACGGTGTTATTTTCCAATAACAACGTTTTCTACCGGAACTACTTTGAGACCGCATCTCTGAATTCTATTAATAAATGTAAACAAATGGGGAGATCGGGAACGATTTCACATAGAAACATTAAAATACTTCGATTTTTTTATAAATTAAAATTTTGACGAATTAATTCAAACAAGTTCTGATTAATTTTCACCGATATTTAAGATTGTATATTTATGAAATATTTATCGAAATCGACATTTTATCGTCACCAAGCATTTTGTACGTGTCTATAGGCCCAAGTATAAGCAATATGACCCGCACCATGGTATTCTCGGATGACAAACCTCAGTGCGGAGTGTTTTGTTTGAAAATCATCACATACGCATCCTTTTAAAAGCAAAGACATTTTATCCCCCACGACAATGTATAGACGGGGATCAGGATAAATATTTTGAGGAATGCAATGTCACTGTCAGTGTGCAGATAAGTCAGATTGTTGAGCCTGAACTGGACCTTAATGATAATGACATTGGTAGACCTGCCTAAAATAATTTAATAAAATTGAAAACATACTATATTCCAAAATTCACCCGTTGAGCCTGAACTGGATCTTAATGATAATGACATTGGTAGACCTGCCTAAAATAATTTAATAAAATTGAAAACATACTATATTCCAAAATTCACCCGTTAATACCGCTTGTTTACCATCTCCAAATGTCCCTGATCAGCCTATACAGCTACCACCGGTGACAGAATCCCTCATCTCACATCAATCAATAGGTGGTAAAACATTGATTCATCCAAGAAACATTTAATCCATGTCAATAGTTGGTATCAGGTTTTGTTTAACACACTGATCATTCAACTAATGCAGTTTTTAGCTCACCTGAGCACAAAGTGCTCAAGTGAGCTATTGTGATCAGTCTTTGTCCGTCGTGCGTCGTGCGTCAACATTTCATTGTTAACACTCTAGAGGCCACAGTTTTTGTTATATCTTCATCAAACTTGTCCAGAACATTGTTCAGGTCAAAAGCTAAGTCAAGTTCATATATGGAATGTGTTGGATCAATAAGTAGGTCACTAGGTCAAATCAAAGAAAAACCTTGTTAACACTCTAGAGTCCATATTTTTTGTCGAATCTTCATATAATTTGTCCAGAACAACGTTCATGACCAAAGCAAGGTCAAGTTCGTATATGGGTCATGTTGGATCAATAAGTAGGTCACTAGGCCAAATCATAGAAAAACATTGTTAACACTCTAGAGTCCATATTTTTTGTCCAATCTTCATATAATTTGTCCAGAACGATGTTCATGACCAAAGCAAGGTCAAGTTCGTATATGGGTTATGTTGGGTCAATAAGTAGGTCACTAGGTCAAATCATAGAAAAACCTTGTTAACGCTATAGAGTCCATATTTTTTGTCCAATCTTCATATAATTTGTCCAGAACCATGTTCATGACCAAAGCAAGGTCAAGTTTGTATATGGGTTATGTTGGGTCAATAAGTAGGTCACTAGGTCAAATCATAGAAAAACCTTGTTAACGCTATAGAGTCCATAGTTTTTGTCCAATCTTCATATAATTTGTCCAGAACGATGTTCATGACTAAAGCAAGGTCAAGTTCGTATATCGTTAATGTTGGATCAATAAGTAGGTCACTAGGTCAAATCAAAGAAAAACCTTGTTAACACTCTAGAGTCCATATTTTTTGTCCAATCTTTATATAATTTGTCTAGAATGATGATCATGACCATAGCAAAGTCAAGGACATATACCGATCATGTTGGGTCAATAAGTAGGTCACTAGGTCAATTAATAGATAAACCTTGTTAACACTCTAGAGTCCATATTTTTTCTCCAATCTTCATATAATTTGTCGAGAACAATGTTCATGACCAAAGCAAGGTTAAGTTCATATATCGTAAATTTTGGGTCAATAAGTAGGTCATTAGGTCAAATCAAAGAAAAACCTTGTTAACACTCTAAAGTCCATATTTTTTGTCCAATCTTCATATAATTTGTCCAGAACAATGTTCATGACCAAAGCAAGGTCAAGTTCGTATATGGGCCATGTTGGGTCAATAAGTAGGTCACTAGGCCAAATCATAGAAAAACCTTGTTAACACTATAGAGTCCATAGTTTTTGTCCAATCTTCATATAATTTGTCCAGAACGATGTTCATGACCAAAGCAAGGTCAAGTTCGTATATGGGTCATGTTGGGTCAATAAGTAGGTCACTAGACCAAATCATAGAAAAACCTTGTTAACACTATAGAGTCCATAGTTTTTGTCCAATCTTCATATAATTTGTCCAGAATGATGTTCATGACCAAACCAAGGTCAATTTCTTATATGGGTCATGTTGGATCAATAAGTAGGTCACTAGGCCAAATCATAAAAAAACCTTGTTAACACTCTAGAGTCCATATTTTTCGTTTAATCTGCAAATAATTTGTCCAGAACAATGTTCATGACCAAAGCAAGGTCAAGTTCTTATATGGGTCATGTCAGGTCAATAAGTAGGTCACTAGGTCAAATCATAGAAAAACCTTGTTAACACTATGGAGTCCATAGTTTTTGTCCAATCTTCATATAATTTGTCCAGAACGATGTTCATGACCAAAGCAAGGTCAAGTTCGTATATGGGTTATGTTGGGTCAATAAGTAGGTTACTAGGTCAAATCATAGAAAAACCTTGTTAACGCTATAGAGTCCATATTTTTTGTCCAATCTTTATATAATTTGTCTAGAACGATGATCATGACCATAGCAAAGTCAAGGACATATACCGATCATGTTGGGTCAATAAGTAGGTCACTAGGTCAAATCAAAGAAAAACCTTGTTAACACTCTAGAGTCCATATTTTTGTCCAATCTTCATATAATTTGTCCAGAACAATGTTCATGACCAAAGCAAGGTCAAGTTCGTATATGGGTCATGTTGGGTCAATAAGTAGGTCACTAGGCCAAATCATAGAAAAACCTTGTTAACACTATAGAGTCCATAGTTTTTGTCCAATCTTCATATAATTTGTCCAGAACGATGTTCATGACCAAAGCAAGGTCAAGTTCGTATATGGGTCATGTTGGGTCAATAAGTAGGTCACTAGACCAAATCATAGAAAAACCTTGTTAACACTATAGAGTCCATAGTTTTTGTCCAATCTTCATATAATTTGTCCAGAATGATGTTCATGACCAAACCAAGGTCAATTTCTTATATGGGTCATGTTGGATCAATAAGTAAGTCACTAGGCCAAATCATAAAAAAACCTTGTTAACACTCTAGAGTCCATATTTTTCGTTTAATCTGCAAATAATTTGTCCAGAACAATGTTCATGACCAAAGCAAGGTCAAGTTCTTATATGGGTCATGTCAGGTCAATAAGTAGGTCACTAGGCCAAATCATAGAAAAACCTTGTTAACACTATAGAGTCCATAGTTTTTGTCCAATCTTCATATAATTTGTCCAGAACAATGTTCATGACCAAAGCAAAATCAAGTTCGTATATGGGTCATTTAGGGTCAATAAGTAGGTCACTAGACCAAATCATAGAAAAACCTTGTTAACACTCTAGAGTCCATAGTTTTTGTCCAATCTTCATATAATTTGTCCAGAACAATGTTCATGACCAAAGCAAGGTCAAGTTCGTATATGGGTCATGTTGGGTCAATAAGTAGGTCACTAGGTCAAATCATAGAAAAACCTTGTTAACACTATAGAGTCCATAGTTTTTGTCCAATCTTCATATAATTTGTCTAAAATGATGTTCATGAACAAACCAAGGTCAAGTTCTTATATGGGTCATGTTGGATCAATAAGTAGGTCACTAGGCCAAATCATAAAGAACCTTGTTAACACTCTAGAGTCCATATTTTTTGTCCAATCTTCATATAATTTGTCCAGAACAATGTTCATGACCAAAGCAAGGTCAAGTTCGTATATGGGTCATGTTGGGTCAATAAGTAGGTCACTAGGCCAAATCATAGAAAAACCTTGTTAACACTATAGAGTCCATAGTTTTTGTCCAATCTTCATATAATTTGTCCTGAACAATGTTCATGACCAAAGCAAGGTGAAGTTTGTATATGGGTTATTGTTGGGTCAATAAGTAGGTCACTAGGTCAAATCATAGAAAAACCTTGTTAACACTCTAGAGTCTATACTTTTTGTCCAATCTTCATATAATTTGTCCAGAATGATGTTCATGACCAAAGCAAAGTAACGTTCCTATATCGATAATGTTGGGTCAATAAGTAGGTCATTAGGTCAAATTAAACAAAAACCTTGTTAACACTCTAGAGTCCATTTTTTTTCTCCAATCTTCATATAATTTGTCCAGAACAATGTTCATGACCAAAGCAAGGTCAAGTTCGTATATGGGTCATTTAGGGTCAATAAGTAGGTCACTAGACCAAATCATAGAAAAACCTTGTTAACACTCTAGAGTCCATAGTTTTTGTCCAATCTTCATATAATTTGTCCAGAACAATGTTCATGACCAAAGCAAGGTCAAGTTTGTATATGGGTCATGTTGGGTCAATAAGTAGGTCACTAGACTAAATCATAGAAAAACCTTGTTAACACTATAGAGTCCATAGTTTTTGTCCAATCTTCATATTTTTTGTCCAGAACGATGTTCATGACCAAAGCAAGGTCAAGTTATTATATGGGTGATGTTGGGTCAATAAGTAGGTCACTAGGTCAAATAAAAAAAAACCTTGTTAACACTCTTAGAGTCCATATTTTTTGTCCAATCTTCATTTAATTTGTCCAGAACAATGTTCATGACTAAAGCAAGGTCAAGTTTGTATATAGGTCATGTTGGGTCAATAAGTAGGTCACTAGGCCAAATCAAACAAAAACCTTGTTAACACTATAGAGTCCATAGTTTTTGTCCAATCTTCATATAATTTGTCTAAAATGATGTTCATGAACAAACCAAGGTCAAGTTCTTATATGGGTCATGTTGGATCAATAAGTAGGTCACTAGGCCAAATCATAAAGAACCTTGTTAACACTCTAGAGTCCATATTTTTTGTCCAATCTTCATATAATTTGTCCAGAACAATGTTCATGACCAAAGCAAGGTCAAGTTCGTATATGGGTCATGTTGGGTCAATAAGTAGGTCACTAGGCCAAATCATAGAAAAACCTTGTTAACACTATAGAGTCCATAGTTTTTGTCCAATCTTCATATAATTTGTCCAGAACAATGTTCATGACCAAAGCAAGGTGAAGTTCGTATATGGGTTATTGTTGGGTCAATAAGTAGGTCACTAGGTCAAATCATACAAAAACCTTGTTAACACTCTAGAGTCTATACTTTTTGTCCAATCTTCATATAATTTGTCCAGAATGATGTTCATGACCAAAGCAAAGTAACGTTCCTATATCGATAATGTTGGGTCAATAAGTAGGTCATTAGGTCAAATTAAACAAAAACCTTGTTAACACTCTAGAGTCCATATTTTTTCTCCAATCTTCATATAATTTGTCCAGAACAATGTTCATGACCAAAGCAAGGTCAAGTTCGTATATGGGTCATTTAGGGTCAATAAGTAGGTCACTAGACCAAATCATAGAAAAACCTTGTTAACACTCTAGAGTCCATAGTTTTTGTCCAATCTTCATATAATATGTCCAGAACAATGTTCATGACCAAAGCAAGGTCAAGTTTGTATATGGGTCATGTTGGGTCAATAAGTAGGTCACTAGACCAAATCATAGAAAAACCTTGTTAACACTATAGAGTCCATAGTTTTTGTCCAATCTTCATATTTTTTGTCCAGAACGATGTTCATGACCAAAGCAAGGTCAAGTTATTATATGGGTGATGTTGGGTCAATAAGTAGGTCACTAGGTCAAATAAAAAAAAACCTTGTTAACACTCTTAGAGTCCATATTTTTTGTCCAATCTTCATTTAATTTGTCCAGAACAATGTTCATGACTAAAGCAAGGTCAAGTTTGTATATAGGTCATGTTGGGTCAATAAGTAGGTCACTAGGCCAAATCAAACAAAAACCTTGTTAACACTCTAGAGTCCTATTTTTTGTCCAATCTTCATATAATTTGTCCAGAACAATGTTCATGACGAAAGCAAGGTCAAGTTTGTATATTGGTCCTGTTGGGTTAATAAGTAGGTCACTAGGCCAAATCATAGAAAACATTGTTAACACTATAGAGTCCATAGTTTTTGTCCAATCTTCACATAATTTGTCCAGAATGATGTTCATGACCAAAGCAGAGTCAATTTTTATATGGGTCATGTTGGGTCAATAAGTAGGTCACTAGGTCAGATCAAAGAAAAACCTTGTTAACACTCTAGAGTCCATATCTTTTGTCCAATCTTCATATAGTTTGTCCAGAATGATGTTCATGACCAAAGCAAGGTCAAGTTTGTATATAGGTCATGTTGGGTCAATAATGAGGTCACAAGGTCAAATCTAAGAAAAACCTTGTTAACACTATAGAGTCCATACTTTTTGTTTAATCTTCATATAATTTGCCCAGAACGATGTTCATGACAAAAGCTAAGTCAAGTTTGTATACGGGTCATGTTGGATCAATAAGTAGGTTTCTAGGTCAAATCATAGAAAACCTTGCTAACACGTTAGAGTCCATGTTTTCTGTCCAATCTTTGTATAATTTGTCAAGAACAATGTTCAGGACAAAAGCTAGGTCAAGTTCATATTAACTTATAATGAATTCTGTTAATCCTCTATTCATGACATTATTGGAAAAATGTGTATAATTCAACTTATTCTCAGGTGAGCGCCAGGGCCTCATGGCCCTTGTTTTCTGTCCAATCTTTGTATAATTTGTCAAGAACAATGTTCAGGACAAAAGCTAGGTCAAGTTCATATTAACTTATAATGAATTCTGTTAATCCTCTATTCATGACATTATTGGAAAAATGTGTATAATTCAACTTATTCTCAGGTGAGCGCCAGGGCCTCATGGCCCTCTTGTTTCTTATGTTATTGGTACATGTAAACACGCTTGTCCTACAAACGTATGGCCGTCACGTATGACGTTGTACAAAGTGTTGTTTGTTTTCATGATTGCGAGACATAGTATAGTCCCTTTTTGTCAATGGATTTAAATGTAACATAATTTATATGTTGACTAAAAAAATAACTAGGTAGGAAATAAATAAAAAGATATAAATTAAAAAATATTTCAGCTTTTTTATCGGATATTTTATTGTTTCATAAAACTCATTTATTGTATTAATACGCAGTTCAACCTTGTAACGTCGATTTTCTGAAAATCAGCTGCTCAGTTCGGAAATGTAGGTCAGCTTAAAAACTTAAATTTCGGGTTGGTTTGTAATTATAAGAATTGGATTGCACTTTTTACGTTGTTTATCGGGGTGTAACAACGTGAAAATTATCACAAATTATGCGTAAAACCGCGTAGCGTAGCGCAGCGGTTTTACACAATTTGTGATAATTTTCACGTTGTTACACCCCGATAAACAACGTAAAAAGTGCAATTCAATTCTTAAATATAAGTTAAAATATTCAATGAAAACAACGACAGTTTGATACCTTATGAGTGACCAAATCGAGTACGACCACGGATGGCGGAAGTAAACCGGAAAAACATTGTAACACAACTGTAGAATAAACTTATGAAAAATACTGCCGTAATTATCAAACAGAGTTAAAATTTATTACAAGGTAAAGATATAAATCGTAAGTTATCAAAATTAAACCGGAAAATAGACTATGAATTAAGTTGAATTAAAAATATACTGAAGCCAAGATGCCGCGCCATCATCACAAAGTAGAAATAATAAAACAAAATTGACCACACCCTTGTTGTGTTAACAATGGTGGATATATTCACTATTGTATACAATTTGTATAAAAACATGAAAATTATCCTTGACCAAGAAAATAAGCAAATAACTATGTATAAACAAATATGACGAATAGTGCTTATCCCATACTATGGGAATAAAGATTCCTTTTGAATTTTAGTTAACATTTACATATTCAAACAAAACAATGGTTATGCTAATTTTTACCAAAATAATACCATATTTGAAATTTACATAAAGTATTTTTTAAATATTAGGCATGAACTTTGTTTGATGCCCATTACTTTTCTTTAAAACATATACAATTGTTACCAACTCTGTCATTGTTCGAAGTCAAAATTTATTTTAAGTGTTTATAAGAATTATAACTTTTAAATGTTAAACTGACAAAAATAAAAGACTAAAAAAAACCAAAGAAAACTACAAATGATTCCCAACATTCACAAAAACCAAACTTCACACCCAACTTGTCCCTTACCAAACATTCAGTGATCTGACACTGTATAACACCTGAGATTTACACGTGACCAAATTTTGTCGGCAAACAGGCAACCAATGAAATAATTTGCGGAATAAAGAAGCTTGTCGGGTTGCTTTATACATATACATTACAACAAAAATCTGTAACCTGATGACCCTGAATACATTATAACATCACAAATACTGGACATACACACAACAGTACATCAAAATAACAACACAATTAAAAATAATACTTTAAACTAATTTTATTCACTATTAACATACATAATAATTTAATGATAATATAGGGTTATTGAACTGATATTGTGAAATATTGTCCCGAGTTGACTCGATACGAGCTTGCGAGTGCAAATTTTGAGTCGACGAAAGACAATAATTCACAATATCAGATCAATAACCCTATATTATCATTAAATTATTATGTATGTTAATATTGAATAAAATTAGTTTAAAGTATTATTTTTAACTATTGCACTAGTTCTTGTATACGGATATAAAAACTAGTACAATACGACAACAACACAATCATGACGTCATAAACGACAGCGTCATGTGACAAAGCGTGCAATATGAAAACATTGATTCGGGTAACCTCGGACTGCAACAAAGTTTGCGTGCAAATATCGATCTATATCGCACGCTAGCACCTCGGGATTTATCCTTTAATTTTTATGTGATGCATATATTGCTATATAATAAATTTAAATATCTTCTAACTGCCACATTAATACTTATAAAATAACTACTATAGTTCGTCAGCGATATTGTTACAGTGTTTATCAATACGGAAGAGTCTATATAATGTATACAGCCTACGACAGGGATCTATAAATGTGGAAGTTACAAATCAAGGCATGAATATATGTATACAATAACACGGTATAATACCTATTGTTGAATAATAAACTTGTCCGTGTTTAAATAACTCGCTGACAGACTAAATACATGTATTTAAATTGCAAAACAATTATTGTTACATTTGTTTACAAATGACAAAAAATATAACAAGTTAATACTGAGACTTTCGTATGATTAAAAAAACAAGTGGTCTTAAAATATAAGACAAGAAAACATTTATGAATAAACAAACACATAATAATTAGCTTAACATTTGACAGTTCAATATTTTTGTGCGATGAGGCATTTCGTAAAATCATAAATATTTTCTACCTTCATGTCGTTTTTGTTTATTTACATCTTTATCCAATTGGTGAAAATTGACCAGTTCATCAAAGCATTAGAATTAAATTCATAATTCACAGGTAATTTGTTTTTTTAACACCTTTAAAACATCTCGGAGATTCATGTTTGCCGATAACCAAAGGCTTTAATTTTTTGCCCGCAGCACTACACGCAAACATAACAGTTACACGTTCTTTAGAATTTATAATACCCTTTGTTGTTTCCCCTTTTGCTGTTAGCGTTTTATTTGGCAATACACGCCAGTAAAGCCCCATTTCATCCAATAAAAACGTCACACGGTTCATAACCAGACACGATATCGGGGATTCTCTCTTGATAATTATCAATCACATCATTATCCACATCCGCGCTTTCACCACTTATTTGAAAACCACGAATAGAATATCTGCTTTTCCAAATACTTACAACTTGTATATTTTAACACTTTATATATTTTAAATAAATATATTGTAGCACATAGCAATATTTGGTTTTAAAGAATTTCTGAGTATAATACATGACTGAACAAGATAGCGTTTCCGACCTAAGCAAAGGGTTTATACGATGTACTCATTCTTATAATCACTCGTACATAAATAATGCCAAATAACATCGCGATCGCTGGAAATAAATTGCGTATTTAACAGGGGCTAAATAGTGATCCAAATGTCACTTTATTTAGGGTATATTATTCTCACTCACATCTCACACTAAGATTAAAATATTAATGATGAATTAAAATACAAAGTATGTGAAATGGAGAAGTAAAATAAGAAAAGGAAAGGCAGATGGAAAATATGGATAAATGATGTTAATGAATGTAGATGTAATGAATGGGATAATTACCTGAAATTACATGATGCTTTGACTAAGAAATAAAGACCAAATATTCTAAAGGTAAAACCACAATCAACTCTCAAATCAATATATCTGACCAGTGTCCAGAACAAGATTTGACCTAAAACAGATAACTCTGAACAACTACAAAGTGTAACAACACAACAAATACACATTACAAACCAAGGGATAAACTAAGCTTTAATAAAGACAAATTGACATTATACAAAATAACATATTAAACGGTAAACCCCCACAAAACAAGACAATATAACTTATTAAAATATTAATAATAATTGTTACGTTAATTACTGCAATATAAAAAAATGACTACCACATTGATTTACACAATCACGTGAACAAAAACTAGATTTTAAATCACTTTTTACCATAAGAATGCATATCCTCAAAGAAAGCCAATCAAGAAACTATGTCTTCCAGTGGTCTATTAGCGATCCGTACAACCACAGCAGTTTGCTGGTACTAATACCTTTGGCGATGTACTGGTCCCAGACACTGAAA
Source organism: Anadara kagoshimensis (assembly GCA_021292105.1). Lineage (NCBI taxonomy): Eukaryota > Metazoa > Mollusca > Bivalvia > Arcoida > Arcidae > Anadara > Anadara kagoshimensis. The sequence continues at coordinate 48,101,568 of CM037859.1, read as the reverse complement.
ATCTGTGCTCGAGTTGCGCGGGCAAGTTTCCGCTGGAATCTCGAAAGTTTGCCCTCGGAAACGATCTTCTGTTGAATAGGCAGTAAAGCTGCTTCTTCGTGGAGACAGCAGTTTGGCACAAGGGCTGGTCATTTGTCTTCCTATTCATACGTCGATGCCATCCTATAACATCATTATTCTTGCGTGTTGGTTGACCAAACACCGTCCAAATGGAGATCCTATATGCCTTGTTGTTGATCTATGCCTTACCAACATATTTGATGAGTTTCTGTAGGAAAGGATCTTCAACATTCGACGTCAGCTTATCAAATGAAGGTTTTATGTGTTCCTCCGGTAGTTATGGGAGTGTTATCATATCAGCTTTCTACAAAACATGAACACCTCGTCACGTTCAAAGTATGCTAATTGAAACGGAAAGAATAAAAAATAAATACATGTATATATAACGTTTGATGTTGCGTGTGTTTATCATATTTAATTTGATTTTATATCCGTTTAGTCCTCATACTAAAGCGAATTATTAACAATCAAACAAGTAAAGATTTATTAAAAATATTGAAGAAAAATTTAAGCTATTTTATATCTCTGGATACGGTGCCACGCGGCCTGGATAAAGTCCAACCTCGTAGCTGTCTACGTGGAGATCTTTCACGATGAAGCCTTCTGGAATAAAGTTTTCGGCCAAAATATAAAATGCCGTCTAACCTGTCTATAGCACTAATCACAGGTACTTGACACTTGGTCAACAAACAAGGTAATTATCTTATCTAAGTCTCTCAAATTTTGGATGTAATGTTGTACACACTGGCGTCAAATTATCTTTATCATGATCATCATCATCGTCCTCATAAATGTCACATAAGAGTTCATCTGTTGGTTTTGACCAGTCAATAAGTGTCATCAGATGTCTAATTCCACTAAATCATGAAAATCGCACCAAAGCCACTCATTAGCCAATGATATCTCTGAAAGTTGAATGGCTGAATGTCATCATCAATTTCACTGTTCTCAATATCATTACTTTCACATTTTATAAAAAACTTCTGAATGGTTGACAACTCAACTTCCTTCTAAGCACTATTAATCTAGTACATACCCCGTAACACGTTTATCTTTTTACAGTTTAGAACCACATTTTGTTTTGCCTTGTTTTTCCATTGCATTGAGGATGTGTTGTAGCTGTTTCTTACGATACTTGAAATTTATGGTATAAATGATGCCTTGGCCCATGGGTTTGACATTTGCTTGTTGTATTTGTAAAAAAACAGTTTTCACATTACTGTACTGCGCAATTTTCCGTTCACCAAGTTTTCCAATCTTTTTTATAGCTTACAGTCGAATAGAATACAGCATGTTTAATGTTGCTTTGCAATGATATATGAAAGTACAGGCATGTTGCAATTTCACATGATCCTCTCTGCCTCAACCTCGGGCCATAAATAACATGTGTCACTTTTATTTGAAAGGTTAAAGATGGACAGATTATAACAACTTAATTTTCTATCGTAGCATATTTGATTCACAAGAGAGCATGGGGTCGAAAGCACAGCCTGTAGGTCAAATGTATATACAAACGTTTCATTAGAAATCTTTGCTATATCTTTGTCTTTCTGTTAATCTTCTCTCGCTCTTGTTTTATGTTGTTGATGTTGATTGAAATATTCTGCAATCTCTTTAGTTACAATGTCATTAGCTTTAGCTCTATATTAAACAACATAGACATTGTACTGATCTTTTTTTTTTGGCAAATGGAATGAAAAATTATATTCCTCATTTAAAGTTTTCCTACATACTGCCTGGCTAACTAATTCGCTTTCCCTCACATATCTTTGTATTTTGAAAGATAGAGTTGGTACATTTTTTGTAATGTTTAAATCTGATCCAAGGAAATGCCCTTGTGAATCTTTCCTGCAATAATGCCCTTCTTCAGAAGGGAACGACTGAATGTGATTTCTAGAAAACTAAAGCCATGGCTCTGTCTTTTGTCTTATTGTGTGGCTTATGTTTTCCTCTCTTGTCACTTCCACTAAATGTCCCACCACTTTGATTTTGTAAGGCATGGCCAACAAAAGCTTCCTAAATGCTAAAAGTATTAAAAAAGAATGTTTTACAAACAGTTATGGTACTATCACCAACACTTAAATTATACATACGGTAATAGTTGCTAGTTTTTTTTTTTTTTCACTGGCTGACCTTCATTGTCTAAATAAGTCCGCGTTTGTTTCTGCTGTACTTTTGAAATTACGAAATCTCTTTATAAGACCCAAGTGACCAAAATGCATTAAATACTTCAAGCCTCTGATTTTCATTGATTTTTTTTTTCAGAACATCGGTGTTTGCAATCCACTGCTTTTATTTTTCTTTCCTCTACTTTCTTCCCCCTTTGTGTTACATATTCTTGACCAAGTGCTCTTTTCCTTTTTCTTATGTTTTTCTTCCAATTTCAGGGGTTGCTCTTTTTTGTAACAAATTTGATTTTTTTACATGAGTTAGCAATTTTTGTCTTGGATTCTGTTGGTCGTCCAACTTTCTTTGGAGTCATATGAAGAGAATTTTCCAACTCATGTAGCAGTTTTAATATTTTCTATGGTTGTTTGAGATGGATCTTGTATATCGTGAACGTCTGTAAACTCTGTACTTGGTGTTGAATTTGAAGGAAACACTGGCTCTAGTGTTTCCGTACTATGATTAATGTTAACAGTGTCACGAGTTTCAATTGTATTTGAAAGTATCTGCTGTGTTTCTGATGTGAGTACACACCCATCATAATGTTCTGGAATCCCTTCTGGGTTTATGTACGCTAAACAAATTGGTGGTTTTGACATATCACTGGAGGTAATTGGTGGTGAATTTATAATGGGTTGCATGGGAGAGCTTGAAAATATCCGCACAGTTTGACCACTCCATTCTGCAAGCACATGGGGAGGAAATCTGTACTGTAGTCAATATAAAAAGATCTTCAAAGTAAAGATTTCCAGTACAATCTTGATCAGGTACGAACAAGTCCTTAATCTTATCCATCATAAAATCACACAGCTGTTGTCTCAATTCATAAGAATCAATATTCAAATGCATAGTTGCTGCTTGAAAAAGACAATGTCCATCCCCTTTAATAGACTTCCTTTGCATCCCATTTGCCTCTAAATGACTATCATATCAAGTCAACTTTAAATTTTCCGTTTCACTTCTTTGAATTCTTGATCCAGTTTCTTCTTTGTCGCTTTCAATTGGTGAGTAATCACTGTCTGAGAAATTGAGGTCTTTTTTCCTTGGTCTATGGACATATTCCTTTCGTCCGTGCCGATTGTGTCCGGAACATGTTCTGTCGCAGAGTCAAAGGAGTGTCCGGTTTGATATTTAAAACAACCAATATGGCGATAAATGGTGTTATACCGTTGCTAACAACGATGCTAGATGAAGAAAATAAAATACCTAACCATGCTGACGATGAAATGAATGCATTTTTATTTGTAGCATGCTCAGTGTAATTAGAATATTCATAAATTAGATATTTAATTAACTCATATGTTATACATGCAAAACATAAGTGGCTGGCCGTTGACATAGAACGTTTAGCCTATCCCATATTGGCCATAAATTTATATGATAAAACAATTCTCTCTCTCTCTCTCTCTCTGATGCCTTTGGGTCAGTGATGTCACTCTGCAGCATTAGGATCTGCTCTCTCAGGCATTAGAGCCAGTAGTCTGCAGCATTGGTATCAGTTCTGTCATTAAGATCTATGCTCTCTTTTACACACCACTATGGTAGCTTAGTTGGTCGAGTGTTCGCTTTGTATGTGGGAGGTCGTGTGGCGTGTCAAAAACCTCGCTACAAATCGCCCTAAGCACACTGCAACGGTATGAATTTCTACGACTTCACGTATAGCTGGTGACGTCTCGATGTAAGTGAAATAATCTTTGACTGGGACTTAAAAGCCCCAATCAATCTCTTTCTGCCCCTCTATGGCATTAGGGTCAATGTTTAAAATTTATGGACTGTAGCCTTTTTTATCATGGAGTAAGTACTTGTGTATGTATGACAACCAATCAGTGAATCTTTTATAAGCAACCAATATTTTTCATTGCGTGTTTTAGGTTACGTAAAGTTCGACCAAAAATTAAACGATATGTAGAAGATGTTGTTCCAACATATGTAATGGATGATTTTCAGAGTAAACAGATCAACATTTGAAATTATTTGCAGAAATGTTGCTGAATACTATGATCTAGAACATAAATGGACAGGTGGACGTCAATCTATCCCCTTTGATAAACATATGCTTATTATCTTATATCTCTGGTCAGGATTGGTGATCGATTTAATGTCACTGAATCGTCTGTTGTTAGATGCAGAGACAGAATTCTTCGCATGTTTTTAAATCATTTGAAATCCAAATTCATTGTCTGGCCTCAAGGGAATAAAAAGAATATTGTCGTTCATGGATTTGAAAGGAAAGCAAACATCCCAGATGTTTTGGGGGCGGTTAATTGCAGTTATATACCTATTAAAGCACCTAATCTGCATCCTAAAACCTATGTTAATGAAAGGGTTTTCATTCTCTATTACTTCAGGCAGTTTGTAGAGAAGACTTAAGATTTAAAAATGTTGTGGCTGGCTGGCTGGCCTAGGAGCCATGATGCACGGGTCTTGAGGAACAGTGGTCAGATTTTATGTGGAAATTCACATATTCTAGGAGATGCAGCGTACCCTTTAAAAACTGGCTACTTACTCCTTACAGGGAAACTGGGAATCTGACATAAAAACGATATTATACTTGCCATTCTATGACTCGTGTTTCAATTGAGCGTGCATTTGGGTTACTAAAAGGACGATTTCGCAGGCTGCAGTATATAGACACACATAAAATTCAATCTGCAGTACATTTAATACTTATTTGTTGCATCCTACATGATATATTTATAATTAATGAATGAAATGTTAGATTTTTTCAGGATAACAATATACTTCCAGCTGTAGTTCCAGCTCGAATTACCAATGATGGTGAGGCAGCTAGGAAGAGGGACAACATAGCTCAGAGATTATAAACTAAATACTGTGCCTTTTGAAAATCATTGTATTAAATATAAAAATGCATTAAAACTTTGTATTTTTCAAAACAGTCAAACCTGACTCAAAGACCACCTCTATATAAAGACCACCTGCTTATAAACACCTGGAAAATTTGATCACATACCTTCTTTAAATATATATTGTTTGAACCGGTACAAAAGGCCCACAAGTCTCTTTTACTTGCTCCTGTATGTGGCCTTTGGAGACAGGTTTGGCTGTAATTAAAATTTAGCTGTCAAAAGTACTAGTCAACTTACAAGACTCTGACAAAAGATTTTGATATTCATGCAATTTTTTTACCTTTGTCCATCTTTACATCTCATAACATGCTTTTGATAACTGAACAGGATTGGATTCAATCAAGTTGTGTGTAACTTCCCAATCAACAGTATTTCACTTATATCGAGACGACCTGTAATTTAATTGAGGAATACCTCAGCAACTTGCAACCAAGTAGAACCACAGACTAACTCAAAATCTCAATGCAATTGTTGGCACACTGCATTGACTACTCGGTAATGGCAGCCCAAAACCTTAATATAAAGGGTTTGTGAAAAGTGAAGCTGCAATAAATGTAGTTTTACGTTTGGATTCGTTATAAAAATGTATTTTGGGTCATATACTTAACAAAAAATGATGTGAAGGACCATTTTGAAAATACTACTTTGTTCTAACTGCAAAATCTTTAAATTTCACTTGTGTTATGATAGCAAAACATCATTAATATGAGATATACAAAGCAATATAACCAAGCCAATGTTGTTTTACTAACAAGAAAAGTTAATTATTTAAATTTAGGGTTCTGTAAAAAGTGATATTTTCAAAGTGGTCCTTAACATTTTTGTTGAGTATATATTCTTTGTATTTTAAAAAGAAAATACTAAATTGAAATTTGTGTCAAGATTACAAACTTTGGATTCATAAAAATATTAACACAAGGAAGAAATTACAAACTTTAGATTCATCAAAATATTAACACAAGGAAGAACATTAATTTTTTAATTTCATCTATCATATGTTGAAACAAAAGAACAATTAAATTATACTGAAACATAACAACAATAATAACAGGAGATCTGATGCGAATGACTATTTGAATAAACAAAATGACAAATAAAGCACATGTGGCTAAACTGGCACTTTACTCATTCAGTACTTTATATATATATTACTATTATTAAATAAAAACAATTTAGTAAAGTGTTAAATGTAGCTGATAACAGCTCAGACCTGTGAAATGTAGCTGATGACAGTTCAGACCTGTAAAATAAAACTGATGACAGCTCAGACCTGTGAAATGTAGCTGGTGAAATGTAGCTGATGACAGTTCAGACATGTGAATGTAGCTGATGAACCAGCTTAGCTTAGAGCACTTAAATTACATGTAATTCAATAATTGTAAATCTGTGCTATAAAAATACCACTAACATTAAAATGGTAGCTGGTGAAATGTAGCTGATGACAGTTCAGACATGTGAATGTAGCTGATGAACCAGCTTAGCTTAGAGCACTTAAATTACATGTAATTCAATAATTGTAAATCTGTGCTATAAAAATACCACTAACATTAAAATGATTTCAGCCATTTTGGGCACTTCCAAAGAAAATATTAACTTTTAAAAAAGTTGCAACAATGACACATTGCTGATCTATGATTTATAAACACGCTGTACACACTTGATTTTGGATCTACAAATGGGACAGTTCTTTAATATTTTCCAACAATCAAGACAGCACATTATATGCCCACAATCTACAAGAGCACAGTTTACTGGATAATCATCTTCCATACAAATCGTGCAAGTGTCTACAATATTAAAATTATTTAAACTAGTGTCAATTAATTATCTACTTTGACAATTGAAATGGAAACAATTATCGTAACTAGCATGTGAAAACCAAACCAACCTAAGATTTATCAGTATTACCGGTATCATTAGATCCTTTCAAGATATATAAAAAAACCTAGATATTTCCATTCGCTCTGAATGCATCTGTCCTGTGCGTCGCCTTTCCTCCTTGTACCTATTTTGCTGTGTGCGCATAAAATTTTTGAGTACATCAACAACCTCAGAAGCACCGGATTTTCTGTTCAGTATTTTCATCATTTTTTTTAATTGGTTCTTTCATTTCAGGTATACCAGCAGCAGACTCTTTGTTTGCATTTGCCTCATCAAGAACATTACTTTTTCTTTTCATCGGCAAAATAGCTGACGAGGAGGAGTCGGATGAAACAGAAATACTACAAGTAGAAGCAGTTGTGTTTGGGGAAACTAGAATTAACAACAGACTGGATTGACATTTGGTTTATCATTATAGAATGACAATTCTTCTTCATACATGTAACTTTTTGTTGTGATCATGCACATTTTTCAAGCCTCTGACCAATGTTTTCCATCTCCCCTCACATTGATTACAATTAAAATTGTAACCATTATCCATCAATTTCTTGCTAATTTCTTGCCACTCTGCTTTCTTTCTAGTTTCCCTGTGTTGATTAATGTAGCACGAGTTTTATATTCCCCGATTAGCAAAAGTGTTGGTGCTTTTCCCCACGTAACACCTATAGTACCAGTACCTTTTTCTGGTTCTTTGTTGTCATCTGAGACAGATAAACAATGTGAGCATCAATCTAATGCAAATTATCTAACTATTTGAATAGCTATTTGAAAAATATATAAAGCACCAGTATAGTTACAGTCAGCCATTTAAATGATTCAACACCCCTACCCCACCCCCTCAAATACATGTTACAAGAATGACAGGCTACAGAAATTTTCCTTAAGCTAATTGTTATTAAATTATTATTATATTTTTTGGGGTAAATTAGTCGGTCAATTGTAAATTCTATTAATTTTTGGAAGGAAAAGGGATGCTTTTAAGGTTATCCTAATGCAAAAAAAAAAAAAATAAAAAAAAAATAAAAATGTGCATCAATATAAATTTTTTCTAATTCTGTAAATCAAACTTCATAAAGACCAGCAACACAAGGTATAATTCCATCAGTAGATGATTGAAATATGAACATGGATATGCATGTTTTGTGATTCATTTTCTTAAGTTTAATGCTGGAACAAATGATTTGCATCTCAACTACTTGAACTATTTCCTGTATGAATAGTTTGTATTTGTGAAAATATTCTGTAAAAGATCAAAAATCTTACCACTTTCTAACATGCAAGGGTGCTTGCTGAAAGATTGCATATCATCAAACCAAATTTAGCATATTTCACATTCAACCATTGTTTTCCTTGTGGATGTGGTTGTGTCCATAGTTGTTGACTTATCTTTTACAAGAATTTGCACTGTGGTGTGGTCTACAGTTTCTTAGATAATCAAACTTTTAATTATTTTTCAATTTGAATTTTACTTAAATAGGCCTACATGCATGATATTTTTTCAGTGTCACATAGATTTATTAAAAAGAAGATTTTTATTAATTATATAATTATTAAATATGAAGGGGTGACACAGGATTAGGGAGGCAAGAAAAATGGGCAAAAAATTAGAAAGGTGGAAAATTAGGGAGGTGGGGAAAATGAGAAGAAAATTGGGGATTTGGGGACAATGGGCAAAAAAAAAAAAAAAATTCGGGAGGTGCGAAACATAATTCCTGTGTCATCCCCTCCACATCCCTCAAATACGGAATTTATTCATTTACCTAATCCATGTAATATTTAATATTAATTCCACATATTATGTATAATATATAATTAAATGTCACTAAATATTTAGTGTTCACTGTGGAGAAATTCATCAATGCTCCCGTTAGCCAATGTATGAATTGATATAACTCCGTGTAGTAGAGTGATTCTATAAATATCCAATTAAACGAATTGGTATACCGGCATAACGAGTTAAACTATTTTTGCATACTGTGACATAATTTCAACTCAATATGTGCCCCACATTATAGGAAGCTTATATTTGCATTAAATTATCCATTTCAGAAGAAAAGGAAGTTGTACGCATGTTTTATTTCATGTATTACAACTGTGACAGTGTGAAGCACGTGGGCCATCGATTTATTGATAATATTGTAATAATGCAGCACTTCACGCCCCATTTGTGACCATAAGCCCCGAGTTATTTAAAAGTATATTTGTTATTTACTTGATAGAAATACCAGTATATCATTAAATGAAAATAAATTACTATTATTCTAAAAATCATATTACTATTATTATGATTATTTACATATTAAAATCTGTAATTAATTATAATTATACTTACTTTTTCTGACCAGTACAATGTTTTATGAAAAATATCTAAAATGAATGCAATAATCGACAGTATTGTGGTGAATAGGTCTCGACAAAGATAAAGTGGCACATCCGGGCAGTCTTGTGTTTATAAACACAAGTTGAAAACACAGGTGTAAAAGTGTATAAGTTGATATATCCGATTGTACACCCTTATTTTTATATCATCGTGGTAGCTCCATGGACTGATTGTTAGATCGTGAGTTACAACGCAAGAGATGGTGGTTTTCGGACCTGGGCACTCGGGGATATTGCAAGCCTAGGCTAATCAAGGCCCTCAAAAAAATTATGGCTGTCATTCCAGTATTGTTGATAAGTTTGATGTCTCTATGCCCAGGATTGCCCTGGATATATTTGACGTCTCATAGTTCCATGTTCCTTTCACACATATATGTAATATTTTGATTACACATGTGGCGGGTGTAGCTAGCTAAACAGGAGGTGCTTACCCTTCCGGAGCACCCGGCCTCACTTCCCTGGTGGAAGTTCACGTGTCTAACCTAGCTTGTCAGTTCCAAAGTTTTTACTTTGCTTCTGGATTGCGATTCGGACATGGATTAGTATGTTTGTTTTTGATTTAAACGTTCTGTTTCATGCTTTTTTCTTAATTTTCCTCATTCCAAACATGGATTGCTTTCTTTTTAACATTTTAAGAAACGTTATAAAATTTTGCTTTAGTGAAGCCAAAACTTATACTTTGAGTCATCTATTATCATGTCCCATGGACCGATTTATGGCTATGACGAAAACCCCAAGGAGAACTTTGCACCGAATCAAAACCAGTCAAACTGCGAGAAACACACAATGGAAAGAAAAAAAACCAAGGAGATCGATGACTTTTCTTAGATGTGTCATTCGTAGAACAGTATATTCAATGTATGCCGAAAAGAAATGCCTTCCAACTTTAACAAGTATTCACACTGAGGTAAAAGATAAAATTAACTTCACTGGAAGCAGAGAACACCTGAGAAAATGTTTAAAAGACCTTGGTTTTCAGTGGATGAAATGCTGCTCCAACAGAAAGCTTTTGATGGAGAACCCTGATGTAGTGACGAGGCGAATCAATTTTCTTCCGAGAAGTGAAACAGCTGAGGAAATCCGGGCGGCCCATTGTCTATATGGATATTCACATTTGTATACACAATAAAACCTTATCTGCAGATACATAGTTATAGTGTTTACAAATTCCTGTACAGCTGATTGCTTTGACAGAGTCTTACATAATACCAAGCGATACTTGGTTAAGACATACAAATATTTCATTTAATTAAAGAATCATACAATCATAAAATAACATAGCATCATTGTTTGCTTGTTTGATGTCAATAACAAAACAACATTGTGCCAATAATTCATCGATGTATTTATCAATAAATAAAATCAAAGCACCGAAGGTGCCCAGCATTGAAATAAAATCAAAGCACCGAAGGTGCCCAGCGAACAGAGAGAATACACAGTGACAATGTACTCTTCCAGTTTGGCATGCAATGGGGGATGGCATGGCATAATGTCTTTATGAAATTTTAATGTAACTTTTGTGGCCCAAGTGATATGGTGGGGGAGTGGCATGATGCAAGTCGAGATGCATGACTTGGTGGAAAGGTAAGCACCAACTTTGCATTGACTGTGGAAGACATATCACTCATGTGGCAACAATTGTAAATTGGAAGAGAGCAATGCGTTTACATGTTTTAATGAATGTTATGTCCTGCAAAGGACAGGGGATCTGAAGTGTGTACATCACAGTGGCAGTCAAAAAGGTGTCAGGAAATCTGTGGCAGGCTCTCTTGGAGTTCAAGTAACATTTTTGGGCTGATGGAGATGTGTCATGTGCAATGACATGATAAGGGAAGCATGGATGAACCAGTGATGGCTTTGCAAGGGGGGGAAGCTGTCGGTGCTCCCTACGTAAATAGTGTTCCATTTCAGGTACAGCTATTGGAGTTTGCTGTAATCTGGAAGGAGAGTACATGTAATGTAACTGTGTCCGTCAAAATTTTTTGCCAATATCTTATAATTTGGTATTATGAGATTGGTAACATTTACATAAGTTCTTTTTGTGGGGTGGGGTGAGAATATATTTTATCCAGCTGCTGGTCATTGTGACATTATGATATTCTTCTGGAGAAAACAGTTACACTTACACTCATGGTGTTGTTAAAATGTTTGGTTAGGCAGGGGGTAGGTGGTAAAATGTGACATTTTTCTGCCAGTGGACAAACTATATGTTTGTTGCCACCATTGCAAACGAAAAGTCTGTTAATTATAACAATTGCAACTTTTATTTGAATAAAAAACATTTTCGATAATTCAAATTGCACTAGTGTGTGCATGTTATAACTATGCCAAAGGTATGCATACAAACATAAGCAGCACAAATTCAAGACATAAGCAAGTGACAGCACGTACAGGCAAACAAATGGAAAAGTGATTTATATCAATAATTACAAGGATGTCTGGATAAACTACATGTAGCATTAAGTGACACATTATAATACTGTGAAGAAAATGTCATTGTCTGGGAAATGAATAAAAGAAGAAAATCCAAGACATTGTAAGGAACCAATAAGGCATGCAATACTAATGTTATTTTCCATAATTTAGAAGTCAAACGAGCATATCTTGCGTGAACGTATGACCTTTAGTGATATCAAAATCAGAATACAGGCACATTACATCATGTTGTGGGGAAGATGACATGAGAAATTCCAAAATTTAGAAATTTTCAATGTGTTTCAATTTCTATTCTGTGATTTTAGAGTAATTAACTTTTGTGCAGGTTCATACATTTTGTATAAACAGAAGTAAGGTACATTCTATCTGATGATGAACGTCGAACAACAAAGTTAGACTTTACAAACAAGGTGTTGATGTCATTAATGGAAAACGAAAAATAACCCTTTATGCGTTAATCGATATAGGACAAGGAAATCCCACCCTCGGTTCTGCGTTTCTGGACAGAGACTCATCAAGCCAGGCGTCTGATTAAAATGTACAACCCATCAAGGGGATTTCCCTATCGTACATGCATACTCATAGAGGTTTTTAATATTCCCAGAAATGAATGACGGAAAATGAAACATACATGGTAGGGGTAGAACTGGCATAGGCAAGGTAATCGTAAACAGTAAAATACATGAACTATTATGAAAAACAAATGAAATGACAAGAACCAGCATTACAAGAACGGGAAAAAAATGTTGTCCTCTGTAATGTTAAGAGTGTAAACTGAACATGCATTGAAAAGGTTCAAAGGAAAATGTTGTTAACACATATGTGTGTATACGGAAAAATTATGCAGCTATGTATCAGAAGTTGATGACTACCATTCATCTGGAAAATTGCAATGTACATCTATATTCAAGAACCATATCAATAAGGAAAATCCTACATTCAAAATGTAGTTGCAAAGCAAAAAACTTGTTCCGAAAGAACACAACACAATTTGCATTTGCATGCGAAACACCATTGTGAAACATGTGCATGAAGTTTTAAATCAAGCAACATATCAACAATAAAAGATATATTAAGAAATCCTTAATTAAAATTGTGTTGCTATATATATTGAAATACTGCTAACTATGTCAAGCCACACATTTCTCAATTTACATTAGCATGCAAGACAATACTGAGGAACAAATGCATGAAGTTTTTTGTTGGTACATCTTAATGCAATCAATATATGTAGAAAATCCTACATTCACAATGTTGTAGCTATATGGAAATTTTGCTAACTATGCTAAAAGCACATGTGGCACAATTTGTATTAACATGCGAGACAATATTGAGAAACAAATGCTGTAGCTATTATAAGCTATATAGAAAAACTGCTAAAAGCACACAAGGCACAATTTGTATAAGCATGAGACAATATGGAGAAACAATGAATGAAGTCTTACTTTTGTACTTCTTAACAAAAAATCAACATATCAATAATAACTTATATGCTGAAAGCACACATTTCTCAATTTGTATTGGCATGTGAGACAAAACTAAGGAACAGATGCATGAAGTTTGTAGCAGTGTACATCTTTATGCTATCAACACATCAACAAAAACATATCTATATATTAAAAAATCCTACATTCAAAATGTTGTGGCTATATAGAAAAACTGCTAACTGTGCAGAGAAACACATTTCACAATTCGTATTAGCATGTGTGACAATATCAATACAAATGCATGGAGTTTGTAGCAATGTACATCTTTATGCTATTAACACATCAAAAACAACCATATGTATATTAAAAAAAATCCTACATTCAAAATGTTGTAGCTATATAGAAAAACTGCTAATTGTGTGAAGTTTGTAGCAATGTACATCCTTATGCTATCAACAAAAACATATATATATATATATATATATATATATATATTTATACAAGACAAACACAAGAACTGCTTATATAGATATATTTTACTATAGATATACATACATTTAAAATACATTATATTTACAACAAATATTTGGCGTTCAGGTGTCTCAGTTTATACATTCAAGCATGGATGTAAATTAATTTTTATTGACTTTACTGACTACAAGCATGAAGCCAGTTGAATGGATGTAAAATAATTTGGTTGAATTAACTGACTACACGCATGTAGCCAGTCGTACGTTTCCCAAGCATGGGTGTTACTTTAGTACTGACTTAACTGCCTATAAGCGTGTAGACAGATAAGTCTATACCGTGAGGAACCCAAAGCCTATATCATTCAAGCTTGAAATGAGTAACTGATACCCGGACCTATTTGTCTACAAGCGTGTAGACATTGTCCATGCATGGACATAAGTTGATCAGTAAAGGCTAGGGCTAACCACGAATAATGTATAACCAGTACAGTGTCCTAGATTATTGACAGTTATCGAATTAACAAAAATCGAAATTTGGGTAATTTGAGTAGAACGAAAATAATTGCCAAATCAGTTCATGACAAAAGGAGACAACTGAACCCCAAATGAAAATTAATATGATACGAATAACGAGCAATTTAAACAACTGATTAAAACCATGTGTCTTTGAGATAAAACTGTAAAAAATTCCACTACTAACGTTGATAGCGATATTTGTGGTAAAGTAATAAAATGTAATTATAACACACTCAAGTTTGTAAATCATGTATATCTTCTATTAGAGGTCGCCTACCTCGTTAACCTTCACAGTATATTTCGCAGTATAAAAAAAATCATAGCGAATTGAAACATTAACACATTATAGTATGCGAAAAACACGCCCGAAACACTAAGGGGGATTATTATGCCCCTACATAATTGTAAATTTATACAGAACAAATATTGAAACACGCGATACTTGAAATAAACTAATGGGGATTATTATGCCCCACATTACTTCCACGATTGCATTATTCACTTAAAAGAGCTTTTTGTGCTTGTTTAATAGTTGATAAGGGAGTTCTTATATATCTTACATAACACTGAGAGCTCCAACGTCCAAGAGTTTGGATCATATGGTCTTCTATTTTTGAGCCAGCTGTAGTACTTGCACCGATGCGGAAACTATGACCATTGTACAAAACTGGATTGTATCCCATCCTCTCGAGAATACGCTTCGTTGAATGAATGAAATAAGCCCTCGTAAGTGGATTGCTATCTTCCATGACAAAAAATGGGTCTGTGTGCGTTTTGTTGTTAAATCTTTGGTTACGAATCTTGATGTACTTTTGCAACGAGCGAACTGAGCAAACCGATGCTCCTGTAGCAAATAAATAAATGTCAACACCTTGCCGAAAAGGGTCTGTTTTAGAGGATTTTAGGTGTAATGTTGCTTTTTCATTATCTACCTCAACATCTTCTAAGCATATATTTGTTTGAGAATCAAAAGATTGCAGTACTGTAAATTCACCACAACGGAGAAATCCGAAATATGCGCAAACGCACACAACCTCTATAAGGACATCAGTAAATTCCGTAAAAAACCTTTGTCTCAACAATTCGCACATATTTTTCAAAATATCGAATGTTATTGGAAGTCTAGGCCTTGTTGATTTTGATTCTGTTTTCTTGATTCCCCTATATATAGCTTCGAGACGCTGTAATTTCGTCGTTCCGTCTCTAGTAAATATATTTAAAATACCAGACTCTATATATCTGTGCCGTATGCCACAAATGTACATTTCAATTGTAGAACACTTAAGATGCAGATTTTTAGCACAATGTGTTGCGAAATGCATTAGCGATTCTTCATTAACTGGGGGCATTTACTTTTCATTTTTCCATACGATTCCTGACATGCTGAGGAAAGTTGTATAGGCAGCGAAACCACATTCATACTGGGCGCGGGTTCTTGGTGCTATGGCCTGTTTTAGAAGGAGGTTTACTGTTTGTGTTAATTCCACATTACGAGCGAGAAGTGTGGACATGGTGTCCCTTCTAAATCGGCTGCAGGTGCTGCTTTCCTGAATGTCTGAAAATCAAAAGCATCACTAATCACATTCTTAGTACCGGGGATGTGTTTACTAGAAAAGGTAAAGTTATAACATGCTGCTAACCACGTTAATCTCCGCATTAATTTCATAATATCTAGTATTTTTGATCGTC
This sequence comes from Anadara kagoshimensis, assembly GCA_021292105.1. Classification (NCBI taxonomy): domain Eukaryota; kingdom Metazoa; phylum Mollusca; class Bivalvia; order Arcoida; family Arcidae; genus Anadara; species Anadara kagoshimensis. The sequence goes on along the minus strand of CM037859.1, from coordinate 48,085,677 downwards.
CTTTGTTGATGATATTAACAGTAGCTTCGTTGTCACAATAGAACACTTTGCGTTTTTTATTCCATGAAGTTGACCATAACACCGCTGCTACTACAATCGGATAAAGCTCTCTAAACGCCATAGATAAATCGGAATCTAATAGATACTTTAGCTCATTAGGCCATTCACCACAAAACCATTAACCATTAAAATATCCTCCATATCGAAAATTTGATGCTGCGTCGGTGTATAATCTTAACTGGTCCGAACTGGTTGTGGTGACGTCGTAAAAAAATGAAATACGATTTCATTGGGTCAGGAAAGTATACCACTATTTAAATCCTCTCGACAATCTGGTGATATAGATACAAAGAAATTTAATTTATTCACTTTGGTGGAAAGTTTGATCAAATAGGTAATAAATATCTACCAGGAATAATAACTCTTGCGGCGAAATTGAAATGCCCTAGTAGCTGTAACAGTTCTCTTTTCCTGAGTTTCTATGCAAGAAAGTTTTAATGAACTCTCCTATTCTCTCGACCTTATCTTGGGGAAGCCGTGCCTCCATTTTTGTCGTGTCTAAAATTACTCCTAGATATTCTAAACAAGTAACAAGACCAACAGTATTCTTTTGCGATATTGGTATGTTCAGTTTATTGAATATCATCGTTAACAAAGCCATTGTTCTTTCCCCTGATGAACCCGGGGGTTGTTGAATCGTCAAAAAATCGTCTAACAAATGAAGTATAATAGGTATTTTATAATTGTGAGAAGCAATCCAACATATCGCTATCGACAGATTATCAAATATTTTCGGCGATGATCGGGATCCAAAACACAAGCGGACAAAGTAATAATGGTTTTGCCTTCATTTAATACAATACAAATGATGCTGTTCCCGTTTGATTGCCAGCTGTTTGAACGCATCTGTTATGATATCAACTTTATTTAGAATTGTGCCTTTCCCAAATTTTTTAATAGCTCCGATTGCATCGTTGATGCGCACATATGAAAGTGAACACATTTCTTTATCAATCAAATTATTCATGCTAGGATGTTCATTATTGTCATGAGGGGAGGACACATCTACTATAAGCCGTTTCTTTCTTGAATATTTTCCCTCAACGACACCTATTGGGCTAACACGATACTCTGAAAACGGCAGTTTATCAAACGGACCAATTAAATAGTTTTTATCTCATCTTGTTTAATTAGATTGTCCACAACTTCTGGGTTAATTATGGCTGATTTTAGATTTTTGCATTCAACAGTATGTATGTTTATAGTGGAAACCATAGTGTCAAAACCATATTTTATCCCGTCGATAAGATAATGTACAAATTGCCTGTCTGGATGATTCGATAATTCACTTGCTAAAATGTGACATATGACCTTTTGCGAGTTAGTGTTATTTTTCTGTGTGACCGATGGCTTAGAAGGCGGAGCTTTGCTTCTGACAGTTGTGTTATGACATGTTTTGAAACCATGATCTTTACTATCGCATTTAAAACAAGCGTGAAGGAATTTACAACCTTTCCACTTACACGAGCCATAGTTAAAATTGTTGCAGTATTCATTATTGCCATGTAGAATGATGTTTCTGTCATACTTATCTCGATTTCTATCACTAGCAGCTGACATGACAGGGGATCTCGACGGGGCAGTTTGTGTTTTCAAAGTTTTCTGACAAAATTTAGTAGTGTGATCGAAATCTCCGCAGATTTCACATTCTTTGCTGGGTGTCCCATACATTACCAAATTCAATAAGCGGCCGTCCACTTTACCCCAGTTGATAACTATGTTGTGCTCTATAATGGAATTTGCAGCTTTTGCTGAAAACATTTTGTGATATTTGTAAAACTTTGGGCCGTAGCTGTGTGCTATGTCATTTATGTCTGCCTCGTATTGTTCAAGTTCATCTCTCTTTTGAGGATACACTTTGCAGATAATATTTCTGTATTTACAGAACGCTTTATTAAATTCGTCTAAGGAAAGATTGTGTTTTAACCTACGGTCTTTGGATGCAGATAATTCAACTTCAACACTGTCAGTCACGACCGTGCTTGATTGTGGTGTCTCGTACTTCGGAATTAAAAGCAAAGCTAAATTAATATCCTTACCTTCCAAAATTTGTTTACGAACGTTTTGTGTAACATAATCCATTTGCAGCAAGTCTTCAGCATAGATCACGCACTTAGATATGTCAATTTCACGGCGGTATGTCTGTTCGAATGCCATTGACGTATTACGCATTCGATCCGGAGTTTCATATGTTGCTTTAAAAGCAGACGATAGGTTATAATTTGTACAACTTTCATTTTTGTCTTTGGCACGTACCATTTCCATAACCATGGTTGTCTTGGAGGTCAATGCCTCGGTGGCGGTCTTTAAGGCAGCTGTAGTATTCTTAATGACGTCCATTTCATTTGACTCGGAATCATTTTGCGGATTATCCTGGGTTACATTTAACATTGTAAACACTTTATTCCCATCCTGATTATTTTCTGCCGTTTGTTCTGCAGTTTGACTGTCCTGCGTCACTATATTTGTGTTATTATCCATATACAATTGACGGATCGTGTCAATGCGCCATTTTGAATTTACAGCAATGCCAATTTCGGTCAGTTTTTTAATGTATTTTGCTTTATTCCAACGTGTATCATCGCTTGCATTAACATCTTTCGAATGGCGTTTTCTTCCACTCATTGTTTAGTCCAAATTAAATTTACGAATTAGATTGAGTGATATTAAAATATAACTGACTTGTCCACGCAAACAGAAAAACTGTTGATGGCGAGTTGCATTCACATGACAATCTCTTCGAGGGAACCAATGAGATAGTATGTTCTGTAATACGATACAACTACTGATGATAACTGCAGTCGCATGAAATATCGCTTTTATGACTAATTGTGAGGCATCAAAAGGGCAATGTTTTGTTTGTATAAAAACGATTTATGCAACAACTTGCATAAATCATAATTAAAAAATCCTACATTCAAAATGTTGTAGCAATATAGAAAATCTGCTAACAGTGCAAAAAACCCACATTTCTCAATTTGTATTAGCATGTGTGGCAATATCAAGACAAATGCATGAAGTTGTTAGCATTGTACATCTTTATGCTATCAACACATCAACAAAAACATATATATATATTAAGAAAATATCCTACATTCAAAATGTTGTAGCTATATAGAAAAACTGCTAACTGTGCAAAAACACACATTTCTCAATTTGTATTAGCATGTGTGGCAATATCAAGACAGATGCATGAAGTTTGTAGCAATGTACATCTTTATGCTATCAACACATCAACAATAAACATATATATTAAAAAATCCTACATTCAAAATGTTGAAGCTATATAGAAAAACTACAAACTGTGCAAAAAACCCACATTTCTCAATCTGTATTAGCATGTGTGGCAATATCAAGACAAATGCATGAAGTTTGTAGCAATGTACATCTTTATGCTATCAACACATCAACAAAAACATATATATATTAAAAAATATTCTACATTCAAAATGTTGTAGCTATATAGAAAAACTGCTAATTGTGCCAGAAGCAAACATGGCACAATTTGCAGTTGCCCACTGCCTGTATCTTATACGTGAAAAGTTGCTGAAAGTTGTGCTTATCTGACAAGGAATGGAAGGAGCATGTAGGCACTATCAAAGAAAGTCTTCATAAGAACAGGCACTACCGTACATCTGTGCCAACTTGAAAAACTATTCAAGAAACGAAACAGGTAGACACTGTTGTCAGCATAAATAAGAACATTTAAGGAATACAGAGGGTTGACACTGTCGCACTTTAGTGCCAATTAGGAAAACATTCAAGGAAATGGAAGGGGCAGACACTGTCACATGTCGGTAACTGCATGAATAACATTCGGGGAATATAAAGCATTGGCACTGTTGCACATCAGTGCCACCATGAATAACACTGAGGGAATGGAAAGGGTTGACACTGTCGCATATCAGTATCAGTATGAAAACCATTTAGGGAATGAAGAGGGTTAACACTGTCGCACATCAGTTATGATTAGGGCTGTCATTGATAGAGTGATATATCGGTATATCATCTTTAAACGCCATTGATATATGTTATATTGATACATTTAATAAGTATCTACATCAACAGAAGTGGCCACCGGTCCATGGCCAAAACTGGAGTAGCCAGAGACACATAACAGGTTGTTAAAGTATTATATTTTAATGTATCTCGAAAACTGACAGACATACAATACAATGTGACCACCATGGGTTAAACATTTAAGACACAACAGACATGCCAAATATTGGTAAAAAAATTTACCTGTAAATGAATCAACAAGAAATAAGTTATTTTAATTAATTTTCCATAGTCTCATATATCAATATTCACGTTTCAATCAATGACAGTTCTAAGTGATGTGAAAAACATGTAGGGAAAAAATCATCAGAATGAGAGTCAAGATTATGACATGAAAAATTATTCACTAGAGCGAGAAATCATCACCTCTGTCTCTTCTTTTAGCTCCAACACAGTCCCTCCTCTGACAGTCAAGTGGACCTCTTGGTCAAGTAGGCGATCAATATCGCCTTCATAGCTGGCAAATGTGTATTCTTTCTGGTTTTCCGCTAACAGTACTGTTGTCTCCCCATCTTGGTAAATACCAGAAATCCTTATGCATATGTTTTGTTCTAGCATTTGTATTTTCTGTCAGGAAAAAGAAAAATGCAAATTACACAAATGTCTGAAGATACACGATATGTATGTATTATGCACTGTATCGAAGAAGAAGGGTACAGAAAATAAAATGGAGAAAACAATGTAAAGTGCTTCTTAGAAACAACAATGTGACCACACAAGACGCCAGACAAAGGTAAAATATAATTAAAGTGATTGGGTGACAGACTTCAAGTATTGGTTTGTTTTGACAAACTGATATGAATGAAATAACAGAATGTTGTAGAGTGCTTAGTTTCCAGAAATGTGTGTGACAACCATGGCCCAGCTGCAAGTGTTTTGGATGCAGCTAAGATTTGTTGAGTGTGCAACACCTATCGCCCGGAGTGAATTCTGGCCAGACCTCTCGAAAGACAGCTTGGAAATAAATATCCTAAAAGCAAAACCCAAAAGAACAAGGTATCCAGATGCTAGATGGCATAGGTTTATCTCTTTACAAATTCTGAAATGACAGGCTGATAAAATCCCTGGGTCTGAGGTCCTATCAATTAAACAACGGGACCATTGATATTGAAACTGTCAAAGGCAGATGGACCTGCTATTTCACTGGGAATATGTTACATGCTCTAAATGATGACATAAATGGAAATCTTTCAGTGATTAAAAAAGGAATTCAAAACTTAATACGAGACTTGCCAAACGCAAGCCTTAAGGTCTTCCCTTACAAAATAGAATCAAGAACCCCTGAAATGAATCGTGTTATCAGTGATATAGACTTTATTACAGCTCCCATCAATATACATACCAGAGTACAAAAACCTCCAAAGGGAACCAGTGAAACTGGTATTTATAACATGTCTTTTATAAACCTGAACAATTAACATGATTGAAGAGTAATTGGGGCGAAATTTCTCTGGCCTTTAAAAGGAGGTGGTCTTCAACAAATTCACAGAGGAAAAAACAAAAACAAACTCTGTGGAAGGCAATGGTTGGAATATTAAATTACAACAATGCCAAGGCAGGCCAGCATTGTTCAAGCGCATTTGAAGACTTATGAACCAATTTATATTAGCATTGAAATGAAATATGCATATCTGCAATCACAGACTGGAAGGAATTACTTCAATGATAATCATACCTCAATTTTAGTGCTGTTAGTACTACTTAGGGAAACCTCCCTATTCCAAGTGCCAACAATAAGTTGGTCACAGAAATATAATCCCCCGTTTTAATATCTGACGAGGCCAAGTCTCTCCAAAGGGACACTCTACATTTGGCCTCATCACTGGCCAAAATGAATCCTTTCACTGTTGATGGCTTATTGAAAGCCATCACAGTTTGTGCCATTTCTGCCTGCAATAGAAAATTAAAAGTTAAATAGGTCAGCTGAGTGCATGAAATGGAATGTTGTATAACCTTTAACCACATTAAGTTAGTCACAATATCACCATGAGTATCAGTATTTGCAGGTTAGGGAACCATATTCAGAATTGTGCACTGATATGAATGAAATAACAGAATGCTGTAGAGTGCTTAGTTTCCAGAAATGTGTGTGACAACCATGGCCCAGCTGCAAGTGTTTTGGGTGCAGCTAAGATTTGTTGAGTGTGCAACACCTATCGCCCTGAGTGAATTCTGGCCAGACCTCTCGAAAGACAGCTTGGAAATAAATATCCTAAAAGCAAAACCCAAAAGAACAAGGTATCCAGATGCTAGATGGCATAGGTTTATCTCTTTACAAATTCTGAAATGACAGGCTGATAAAATCCCTGGGTCTGAGGTCCTATCAATTAAACAACGGGACCATTGATATTGAAACTGTCAAAGGCAGATGGACCTGCTATTTCACTGGGAATATGTTACATGCTCTAAATGATGACATAAATGGAAATCTTTCAGTGATTAAAAAAAGAATTCAAAACTTAATATGAGACTTGCCAAACGCAAGGCTTAAGGTCTTCCCTTACAAAATAGAATCAAGAACCCCTGAAATGAATCGTGTTATCAGTGATATAGACTTTATTACAGCTCCCATCAATATACATACCAGAGTACAAAAACCTCCAAAGGGAACCAGTGAAACTGGTATTTATAACATGTCTTTTATAAACCTGAACAATTAACATGATTGAAGAGTAATTGGGGCGAAATTTCTCTGGCCTTTAAAAGGAGGTGGTCTTCAACAAATTCACAGAGGAAAAAACAAAAACAAACTCTGTGGAAGGCAATGGTTGGAATATTAAATTACAACAATGCCAAGGCAGGCCAGCATTGTTCAAGCGCATTTGAAGACTTATGAACCAATTTATATTAGCATTGAAATGAAATATGCATATCTGCAATCACAGACTGGAAGGAATTACTTCAATGATAATCATACCTCAATTTTAGTGCTGTTAGTATTACTTAGGGAAACCTCCCTATTCCAAGTGCCAACAATGACGTTGGTCACAGAAATATAATCCCCCGTTTTAATATCTGACGAGGCCAAGTCTCTCCAAAGGGACACTCTACATTTGGCCTCATCACTGGCCAAAATGAATCCTTTCACTGTTGATGGCTTATTGAAAGCCATCACAGTTTGTGCCATTTCTTCCAGCAATAGAAAATTAAAAGTTAAATAGGTCAGCTGAGTGCATGAAATGGAATGTTGTATAACCTTTAACCACATTGAGTTAGTCACAATATCACCATGAGTATCAGTATTTGCAGGTTAGGGAACCATATTCAGAATTGTGCACAAATTGGCATATGATACTCAGTGACGAGATCATATCAACAGGAAACACTGCATCACTTAAGGAACATGTGAGGAATTGACAGTTATGATGGAGACTGTAATGGACTGGTACAAATAGTTAACAAAGTATTTTCTTTGAATATTGCAAGGCACATGACTTGCACAATACGAAAGGCAATACATTCAAACACAGTTAGGCCTGCTATTGCAAACATTGCTTTCAGATGACCATATATCAATTCAAATAATTAGAGCAGTGTTTGGAAAACTCACTGGTATGAGTATTGTTCCAACAGGGTTTGATGCAACAACATCTATGGACTTACCTGTATTTCCTCCATTATTTCCTTAACTACTTGTTTTCCTGTTTGAAAATGGTACACCTTATATATATGATTTTATTGTGGTTTAATGCTACTTACCTGGACAACTTGTCCCTTGATGGAAACCATTGTCTTCAATGGCGATTTCTTCAAATCTTTCAAGGGCACCTCTGTAGCAGATGAAGGATTCAGTTCATTCTGTGCCAGAGACTCAGCATCTGGCACAGTTTCCACTGCAGGTGTTTTGTACATCTTGGATGAAGTAGTTAAAACTATTCTGAACATCCCTGATGCCTCGGTTATATAGTTCCTAATGATTAGGCTGTTTCCTGCCTTGATCATCTGATTTTTTCCATGGTCATAATTTCTTACTCGGGCTATCCTCGATTTGCCCCCTACGACGAAATCCAAGCTCTGCTTGGATTCCCCACTGCTGTTTGTGTAATCAATAGCCTTGTCTACGGCTATCACCTTCACCATCAGTGGCAAGTCATACGGCCCTGCCGTCTTTCCAAGAATTTTTTTAAATGTTGCAGCCTGTTCTGGAAGAAATAGAAATTGTATTAGATATGTAGAATGAAATTATGAAGAAATTGAAGTCATTAATATTTTAAGAATTAATACATCCACATTTAAAGAATGGAACAATCTAAAGGATTAGTGACGAATTCATTCGGAACATCCTCTGGATGTGAAATGATAAAGGCGACAACTTTCCCCTTTTAGCAGCATATTATGGCATCTTGGGGAAGAAGGTGACGCCGCCTATAGATTTTGCTAAAACTTTCTGAGATTATGCAGTCTAATGCGATCTAGCTATGTAACTATCTTAATTTTTTGGGTAAGTTATGGATCATACTTATTTTTTGGGTCAAAAATGCAAAAAATGAATTTTTTCAGAAAACAATTACGTTTAACTCACTCCTGTTCAATAACCGTTCATTGTACGGAAAAGTAAATTAAACCGAAAAAAGTTTAAGATTTTACAAAAAAAACAACGGTATTTTTATATTTTTTCTATCTTGTACATGAAATCCACAATAAGTGTTTAAAGTTGACTCTATCATCCAACATAAATTTAACGTACCGTTTTGAATTCGTACCCATAATAAAGTAACCAATTCTTTACCAAATTATTGGTAGGTTTGGCACTTATCCGTTAGGTCTGTGTTAAACTTTTGAGTGGCAAGTTCTGTGGATGAGCTCTACTAATAGAAATCCCCTAGATTGTTCCATTCTTTCCGCGAAACCCTTAAAGGTGTCGCAACACTAGTAAAATCTATTTTAAGCATTACCAACACAATTCCTTAGCTAAGAAATAATCACAACTTCATTGAAAGCATATTATTATTTTTTGCATAGTATGCAGAAGAGAAATCAAAACAGAAATGACTAGCCTACAGATGTGGATTAACAATTAAAAAAATTGGCTTGTGGTCAGAGTAAAAAGACTCCAGCGAACCATATTCTAGCTGGAACAATTCTGGATTCAAGTTAGTGTAAATGTGATCAATAATGGTGTTGTAGTCAGTTGTAGGTTGCCTTACCAACTGAGTTAGATTGAACTCGGCTCTCATCCAATCTGTTAACTTCTTACATTTTTGAACATTATAATTGAAATCACCCATAACAATCAAAGGTGCACCAAGCAGACTTATTTGAGCAATTGTGGAAAATTTTGCAGAGTTGAACAAGCTGAACAAGCCGGTGGACAATAAACAAAGCATAGGTTGATAAGTATCCCATGAATATGGATTTGTTCCATGACAATTTGTGACCTGTTAACTGACATGCTTGAAACACTGGTTGTGTGTGGTTTATGATATATTGCTATTCCATAAGGAGGTCTCGTTTCTTGATTGAATGAGAAATCAAACCTTTTTAAGTGAAATTTTTCAAGCATGTAATCTTCATCTATGTCGTCAGACTTCAATCTTGTTTCTGACAGTGCCAATATATCTGCAACAAGTAAACTGAAATCATTCTGAACATCACCAATGTGTTTGTGTAGGGACCGTGTGTTATGATAAACAATTTTAAAAGCGGATTCAAAACACTTGTATAGGGTTGGCAGACATGGGGAAACCTTAGCATATTTACGAAGTCTGTCCATTTCATTTAAGACACAGGAGGAGACAGAGATTTTGAATTCATTCAAGTCCAGTATGTAAAGCGAGGACTGGTGCTGAACTCGACTAAGACCAACATAGTGAATACGGTCTGATCTTCTTTTGCCAAAGTGAGCAGCTGCTCCTGTCAGTGTGGACCCCTGTGATTTGTGTATGGTTTTTGCAGCTGCCAATTTCAAGGAGAATTGTCGTCTGCTTCCAAGATGGGTGTCCAGGTCCCAGGAACACCATCAGTTTATAGGTGTTTATAACTAGTCCTTTGCTGCTGCCCTATAGACTCGTCCTGGAAATCTACCCTTCCACCCTGAAGTCAAGTTTCTTAACTATGCATGGTGTTCCATTGGCCATGCCATCCTCCACATTTATGTTTATGCAAACTTCACAGTTAAGAGATTCGGCTATTTTAAGTTTGGTAGGCAAAGCGAATGTCTTTGTAAATGTGCCCTGTATTTTCTCCTTGATTTTAAGTTTCAGGTCTTCCGTAACATCGCCACAAACCAAGTCAATAGCATCAATGACAGTTTTTTGATTTGGGTCAACATTTTCAAAACAAATTTCGTTGAAAGAATCCACTTCTGTGTTTGTGGTGAATAGGTGTGGCAAATGCTTGGGAACCTTATCTTGGGGAAAAACACGGGTTTTTAAAGAATTTAAATCATCTTCCGTGTGGACACCTTCTCTCAATCGATTGAGCAATTGTGCAAATCTGTAATCATCTTTTTGCCTCATTATCTCTGTAAGCTCAAACATTTGAAAGTGCTCAGTCCATAAATTAGTGGACAAAGGACCATAGTCTGCATGCAACTGTGAGAATATCCAACCATCCATTACAGGCTTAAGTTGGAAAAGATTGCCTATTGCTATAACACTTACACCACCAAATGGATGTTCACACCCTTTTATGTCCTGCAGTCGTAAATTAATCAAATTTAACATTTTGTTCCCGACCATTGATATTTCATCTATGAAAAGAATTTTTAGTGAACCAAATTTGGAACGCAGGGAACTTTGCTGTGCCATGTCTAAAGTTTTATGCATCAACCCCTGCCCCACTGGAATACAGAACAATGAGTGAATGGTATGGCCATTAATATTATATGCAGCTTTTCCAGTAGGTGCACAAAGAAGCATCTGGATGGAATCAGGGTTTAAAGCAAGTTGGTGGGAGGAGTAATATCTCAGCAGGTTTTGGTAAAGGGCACGAGTGAGAACACTTTTACCAACACCAGCACCACCCGACAAGAAATTGTAGATTGGCTTGTCACATGTTTTAAACCAGTGCAGTACGTGGTACAGATATTCTTTTTGTTCCCTATTTAAGCTTTGCATGAGTGAACTGTAACTTGCGTCTGGCATTTTTCCCAGCAAAACATCATCTTGCCCGATTTGTTTCGTTGTTATTCCCAAGTCCAGACCAATATCATAATCAAGTGGTTTGTCACCGGGATTGAAACATCCAAATTTTTCAGACAAATTGCTGTCATGAGATCCATAAATTTCTTCATTATGTTCATTTGAAGGAGCTACCTGGGCAAAACTATCTTGATTGTCTATGCACTCAGGTTCCAATGTGTCTAATAATGATGAATTGGACTCATATGAGTTGGCATTTTTTGCAATTACAGACTGCAATTTGTTATACCTTTCTTCATATGTCTGTTCACCACCTATGAGGTTATGTTCAGCAAGTAAAAAGCATGATTTTCTCTCTTAAGTGCTTTTCTCGATCTAAGTGAATACTACACCGAGGGTATCTTAAAATTTTTTGTTTCAGTTTTTTAATCAAAGCAGCTCCATTCTTGAAATAATGAATTTCTGCATCATCACAATCTGGGCCAAAGTTCTCATCAGACAGAAAAGAATTGCCCTTAATATCATCTTCCAAGTTTACATCATAGGCATCTTCTTGCAACTCTCAAATTGATAGTATATTGATAGGTTTTTTGTAGAAGGAACATAATTATACCAAGACAAAAAGTCAGCAAGACAGCAATTTTGTAAAGAACAGGGACGCCGAGCATACCGTTTGATTGCATTATCATTTTCAACGACTGGCGAAGACAGCAAATGTTTAAGGTCTGCAACTGATTTCAACTACCCTCTCATCAGGGGGGGGGGGGGGTTGGTATTTACGAAAACAAACTCTCTTGTCCGTTTAAGGGGCATTTGTAAGACCAAATACACAGCCTCTTGAGCACCAACCTCAATATTTGTTAAGAACGTGTTTCCAATTTTCCTAACCTTGTTACGTATGTCACTTTCACTTGCCTTGGCCTCTTTGCATGCATTATAAAGCAAATTAAACATTCCTCGTTGGCCTTTAGAAATGTATGAAACAATGTAGGCTGCACATGCATATGGGTCCAATATGTATTGAATATCCAGGTTTGCCTCCCAGCTCTTGAGCATCACACTGTTATAATTATTGATGCGTACCTCCGACGGTTGTCTTTGCAAAAAGACTTTTGGAGATTTTAGACTTGATTTAAATGCCAGCACATACTCATCAAAATCCATATCAAGTTTTCCCAAGAAATCAGGAAATGTGATATCATCACACGATTTCATTGCATCTAAAGTCTTAGCAAATTTCTGGTAATTCCTCTCATTTGCAGTTGATTTGTTCTCGTCTGTAAGAGGGGTTAGAATCATTGTTTTAGGCAAAGGAGGCAAAGGAAAATTGAAACGACAAATTGGTCTGCCACGTTTTCTGCATGTTCTTGCATGACGGTGAGTTTGATAGTTAATAAGGTTTGGGATGGAGTTGTCTTTCTTGCATGTGACATGCTTGTCTACAAACTGAATTATTTCACTCTCTTTTGAGATACCGTATTTGGGAGCATTTTTTACCCATAAGAGGACATGCAAATGTGGCGATCCCCTCTGTTCAAACTCAACACGCTTGAAATGGTCTGTAATCGGGCCTTTGGGGTTGTCAGCATGATTCAATACATGCTGGAAAAAAGAAGATGCTTTAAAGTCAAAGTAACGTGAACATGATGTAGGATCGTCACGAGTTAACTGACATTTCTTTTGCCAAGTCATGTTATGGATCTCCTCGTCGGTATAATCCTTACAATTCAGTAGTGAGTCCAGCGTGTCTCGGCACATGATAAAGACAGAAACCAAGTTGGCATACCAAGTTGTCGTATCATTGCAAAAATTTCATGTTTTGCCTGTTCCCAGTATGGCGGTGAACCCCTTAACCTCCTGAGAACCTGGTAGCCTTCATTATATTTTATGATACTTTCAAGCCCCCCCCCCCCCCCCCGGAGCTAGAAGATCACCAACTTTAAATTTCCTATCCTTTGTTTTATATTTCCTCCCCTTTGTTTTATATTTCCTCACAGCCATGGAAACCTGGTCTCTTAAGTGTTTGATTTGTAACCGTTTCATTTAAAAAAAATGTTTGGGATACACTTGCCAACCCTCCTGTCAACATGTCGTAGTTCCCATTTGCATATTGTGCTGTAATGTACAGGCTCTTTCAAATCTTGCTTGTCACGGGCTGTGCCACAGTAAATTGAAGGGAAGGCTAGGTATTCAGACTTCACATCATCAAACATACTAAGGGGTATATTTCCTTCCCCTGGTGCCACACTTAAAATATTTGAATATTCCCAAAAATTAACAGGGTGCATGACTGTGTCTAAATTACCTGTAGGTCTGTTTTCAAACCCTTCAACTTCAGAAAAATGATCAGATTCATCAATTTCATTAGTACTTGCAACCTGTTCAACACCTGAATGTTGGTTTTGACAGTCTTTACCATATCCAAAATCAGAAGCAACAGGCTGACATTCACTGTCAATCATGCCATCTGTCTCACCATAACCTTCGCAAAGCCAATTGCCATCAAATGTGATTCCTTCATTCTTAAAAAGCTCACTATGTTCTACCAACCATTTTGCAGCATCCTTACCATATCCAAAATCAGAAGCAACAGGCTGACATTCACTGTCAATCATGCCATCTGTCTCACCATAACCTTCGCAAAGCCAATTGCCATCAAATGTGATTCCTTCATTCTTAAAAAGCTCACTATTTTCTACCAAACTATTTTGCAGCATCTTTACCATATCCAAAATCAGAAGCAACAGGCTGACATTCACTGTTAATCATGCCATCTGTCTCACAATAACCTTCGGAAAGCCAATTGCCATCAAATGTGATTCCTTCATTCTTAAAAAAGCTCACTATTTTCTACCAACCATTTTGCAGCATCTGCCACTTTTTTAGGCTCAAAAGCAATAAAATGGCTTGACAAAAGCTGCCTTTTGAACTTGAGCAAGATTGTTTCATCTTGTGACATAGTCCTAGGTATAACCTTAATAGTCTCGTTCACATTGGATGGAACATTAACAACATTTCATTTTAAGCTTAATTGGCCACCTCTAGCCTTCTCCCTGATTTGCATAAAGGGGATTCTTGGGGCAATCAATCTCTCCTCTAACTGAGTAAGGTCTAATTGTGGAACCTTAGAAGGAAATTTTAATCCATTCAGCAATGAACAGTTTGGAATTTTGCCACCCCTGATGTATCTGAGGCATGTTTGACAAATCCACTCTTTATTTCTTACACTTTTGATTTGATTTAAACACTTAGGAAGAAGAGAGTTGGTTATCGCGTCTTTCAGTTTATCTACTTGTGATACACTGTGTTTAAACTATGTCTGACCGCAACATGAACAGACATATTCTGGGCCTGACTGAATAATTAGCTTAAACTTGTCAATTATTTCTTTTGAGGGATTGTTAGGTTTATTGGATTTATGTCGTTTTTGTGCATTCTTTTGTATTTTTCCACTTCCTGATTTCCTACTACTGTCTGCTTTATCAAGATCACATAAAAAAGGTAAATCAATTAATTTCAAATTTGGACAGACTTTTGAAAGTTCTTTTGGGTGACCTAAATGTGAATCAATTTTCCTGGCTGAGACAGATGGTTGCCGCCTCTGTCTTCGTTTAATTGTTTCGGATTTAACAAAATGCAGCTTTAAGCAGCTTGTTTCAAATTGGGTTGCTTCCCTACAGTTCCTAATAAAAGCTTGTCGTAAAAAATAACAAAGCTCTTTGAAACCAGTTACTTTGAGGAGGGAGCATTTTCCATCAGAGGATGAAAACCCATTCAAATCCCTTGCATGCGAGTCAAATATGTAAAACATAATATCTCGCCGTACAATTGCTACTGTATATTCACATGCGATAAACAAGCAAGTATCAGAATGTAAAAATGAATAATGAAATGCTGCCTCAAGGATATACCGACATTGCTATCCTCGTTAACATAAATTTTTAAAATCCCAGAATAAATATTTGCAACTTGAATTGAAAATGGAACCTCCTCCAGAATAATTCAGATACCATTAAATATGGATGTGGCACTTCACTTGTTATTGATTTGTATAGATTATTTCCACTGAAAAGAATTGTATTCAAATCCCCAGTAGACCACAAGGAAATATGCAAGAGCAATGGCAGCATTGGCCGTGCACTGTTTGCCACGAGAAATAGCAGGAAAAATGCTAGAACCTTGGTGGAGGTCAGCTTGAGCAGTTACAGTAACTTTCACTATTTGTTATTTGAAAACAATACTGGCATCAGCATTCAAAAAGCTAATTTCTGTTGGCAGCAGACAAAGTTCCCAAGTTTCATAGCCCAGAATATCTAAATATGATAATGTAGCGATAACAAATTTCAGAATTAGCCATCAACACTAGGCTATCTATGTTTGAATTGCTCCAGCTATTTTAGTGTTATTTGCTGAATGGGCTTGGTTAGTTTGTATTATATGTATCTAAGTCCACCACATGCTCTCTACGAGTTTAATACTTGACTGTTTATTATAGCAATTTTAGTATTAAAGCTATTTAAAGACTTTCAAACTCCAAGCATTTCTCCCAAGATCTCACACTCCAAGTATTTCTCCAAGATTTCAAGCTCCAAGCATTTTACCAAGATTTCTCCAAGATTAAGCATTTCTCCAAGTTACTATATTCTCTGCCTTCAGAAACTCAAACAACGGACATACACTATATTTTATTATAATAACAAGAAAACGCACAATAACTTCATAAATTCCTTTTATTTAGTTTGTTATTGTTTACCGATACAGCGCCAAGCGAAGCTTTCCCTGCAAATAATACACTACAGTAATCCCAAATCCTCCCGGGCAGGCTGGCATACTACCGCAATATCAATAAATTCCCTACCCCCTGGTCGAATGCATCACATTCACGATGCGTAACATACCTCCTAATTAAACAATGGCTACGGGTCATAAAAATTTATAACCTGGGGTTTCGGAAGGGAAACGCTCATGTAAAACAGCAAATCATTTAAAAAATGCCCATTGCAATCGTACATTTTAGAACATAATTTACTTATAACGTTACTCCTATTTTTCCCAATTAATACGCTATGGTAGAGCTTGTTCCCACTACGGGGACTTTATACAACGAAGTAGGCTGCTTGCAAATAAATTGTTGACTCAGGGATATTGCAAGCCTAGGCTTAATAAGGCCCTAAAAAGTTTTATGGCCGTCATCACAGTATTGTTGATAAGTTTGCTGTCTCTGTGTCCAGGATTGCCTTGGATATATTTGACGTCCCATAGTTCCATGTTCCTTTCACACAACTTTGATTACACCCGTGACGGGTGTAGCTAGCTAAACAGGAGGTGCTTACCCTTCCGGAGCACCCGGCCTCACTTCCCTGGTGGAAGTTCACATGTCTAATCTAACTTGTCAGTTCCAAAGTTTTTACTTTGCTTCTGGATTGTGATTCGGAAACGGATAAGTATGTTTGTTTTTTATTACAAGTATCCATTACAAGATACTTACTATATCAAAAATGTAATTATCTTCAAGAAAAATTCGCCGTGGTCCTGCAGTTCACTCTTCTCGCCAAGGGCACGCTATCCGCAAGTATCACGTGATAGATTTCGTCCAATGGAAATGTAGTGTGAAGATATGGGACGTGGGCGAGAGATTTGTAACAAAAAGTGCAACACAGTTCGCCACACCCGCACATTATGCACAATATTACTTTTCTGGCGTAATAGTTTTAAGTGAAATTTAAAAGGCATGTCTAGATTTAATATACACTTTCAGATTTTCCATGAAATTTTGCAATTGTACAAGAAATCAGCAAAATTACCTCCGTAAACTTGGACTTGTGTGCGGAAAATAACATGTTCAATCGGTGCACAAGAAATCGCTATAATTATATTACAAATACAAACAATTCTAATATTTTGCGATAGGGAAATATCATATTTCCATCCTGTGGATACTTAATGAACCAGAATTGTCTATTATAGAAGAATTTGATAAAAAAAAAAATCAACCTCAAACTCGGTCAGACGACAATTAGCTTATGTGCCTCAGTTGTGCATACTCAATTGTTTTCATCAATCTCTTCAAAAATTCTCGTTTCCCCCCAAAAAATACAAAACAATTTCATTTAAAACATACTCTTGTCCGATAAATGTGAGAAATTTCATTTCTATACCAAAAATGCAAATACGGTGAAAAAATAACTCAAGTGCTACGGTGCGAGGAACACTTTTCGAATTACACCGGCACAACGCATTTCCTATATTCTTACGCATGCACTGTGCTGCTACTATGATTGTTGACATTGTCACACAGGCATTGGAATGAAAACCTCGATACAGCTATCAACAATGGTGCACATGCGTTTTCATTTTCCATAAACCATAATGCATACATTATTAATGTTACTTCTGTGTCTCAAACTTCCGCCTCTAATTTCCGCACTATGTTTGCGGAAGGGTTCATTAGTGGCGGTTGTCTAGCCTGTCCGCTTTAAAAACGACTCCCGTGGCAGTACTCCCAGAGATATCTCTCTGTTCGTAATAATGGACCAATTTTCCGCAGTGAAAAATTGCTGTAATATTAACATGTTTAATGTCATCAATTAAACATAAAAACTCAATTTTCATAATATTTTTGATACGAGGTTATGGCATTGACCCCAAGATATGCACAATTTCTTGGAAACTTATGTTTAATTTGTTAACAAGCGATGAAGTGCAACGACTTGCATCCTGAATGAACTGGGACTTGGCACTGGTCGCATTCAAAATTAGTATCGCCCGATCTCAGCAAGTGTTCAAATTTTCACACCCCTTTTTGCAGGTTTAGCGGGCAAGTTTTAACGAAAACTTAGTCGACCTTTGAACTTTACCATACTTCCATCAACTGTAATATTTTCATATGGTGTGTAACATTCCAAATAGATCCAAAACCACCGCAATTTCCACAATTTGTCAGTTTAATCTGGTGGTTGGTTATTAGCTTGAAGATGAAGATATATTTTACTGAAGCCCTGGTGTAATGATAACAAGGTGAAGATCCTGTTCTTTGTAGTGGTTTTATTCTGTTGTTTTCGTCCTCTGCAGTTCATGGTGTCTTGTGCTTTGTCTGTGTGTAGATATCCAGGTATGATGTGTGTATGTGGACTGGAACCTGCGACGACCTTTAATACTCTTCTGTCAAGTAAAACAGAAGGTTAGAGCATGACATGTACCTTTTACCAAATATCATGAATTGTAAGGTCAACTGGACAAAGGTGCATACATCATGTAATGTCTAGGCTGTACGTTATTGAGTAATTGCCTAGAGGTAAAGGCTTGCCTGACCATTGACCTGAGTAATTACCCTTATATAAAATGTAGCCAAAAGTACAATTTATAAAACCAGAAAATATTTGGGTTTATTTTTATATAATTTCTTATATCATTACAATATCCATATGAAATTAAATCACTTCCATCATTTTGTTGAATGATATTCTGAACATAAATTTACTTGTCCTAAAATAATCATTTCTGGATGGAAGTCATAAAATTCCCATTACAAAACATAGTCTAATGAATGACTATGTCAGACATGTCAACTGGTTTCCAATTTGGTGCATAACGAGGTGGGGTTTTTCACGTTCCTGTTCAGCATATTTGTTAGTTTCCTCCACTAGCCTAAGTGACATAGTTTTCTCCCATTTTAAATCAAAATAATGGTTACCATTTGCTTCCTCGGGGTGTAAGACGTGAATTTTTCGACATTTAGTATATTAAACATACAATCAAAATGATAATATTATTAATTTAACTTAAAATATGTTGCCTTCATTTCAAAATAACTCGATACTAGTTGAGAACTTTTATAAGTTATAATTACTTGTGATATAAGGGTGATATTTACAAACATTAAACATATATGCTAGGGATGTAACATGCCCACTAAACAGTTCAGTCGGTTAAAATGCACAAAATGTATCAGCAAGTTAGTTTAAAATCAATAACCCTATAAATGAATTAGAATATTAAACAAGACTTACCTGTAAGTTGAAGTTTCATTGGGATTCTGTTACGCCCTTCTTACACCAAGGGGATAACGTGAGTTTGCACTGCGCCTGCGTGGCTTGGTCAGTTTTTAAGTCCAAAACCAAATTTTCTTCATATCAATCGATAAAAGATTAAAAGCAAGTTAATCTTGCTTAAGATTATTGGGCTTGGGATAACATAGGGCGTGTAAAGACTTGTTAAGTCGTTTAATTTTCTAATTCTGTTACGTTATTAACCAAGGGCATCACGTGAGATTTTAAAGCACTTGCTGACAAGAAAATTCAAAACAATAACAGTTAGCCAATCAAACTCAAACTCCAGATATATGTCAATGTTTGCTTGCATTCGACCAAAATATTACTGGCCATCTTAGCTGTATGTACCGTAAATCGGGATTTTTTTTTTTTTGCTGTGGTTTTATTTTTGGCGATTTTGCGGATGAAAAAATTCGCAAAAATTAAACCCGTGAAAATATTTATATTGCATAAAATTGCATCTAAAAATTCCCAGAATTGTCGATACCTTTCATAAACCGTGTCACAAATGTGTGATTTCCTATATCAACATTTGATTCATGACTTATCCTTACATTAAGTAAAAACCTTGTCATTTTCAAATATTCTTATTTCAGAAACACGTAAATCATGCAATGGCGACACTCTCTGTGATGTAAGTAAAGCAAATGAAGTAACTGTTTTCAAAGTAAGCATTCTTAATGATAATTCCTGATTAACAGGCAGCATTCTAACACAAAATTAACATCCCAAATAAATGAATACCTAGATCTAGTAGGTCTAAGCTGAAAGATTCCTTTCATGAACCGTGTCACAAGTGTGTGTTTTCCTATATTAACATTCGATTCATGACTTATCAGAGACGACAAAGCAGAGTGTGCACTATTAATTGCACTATAACTAAAACCTTTGTTATATAGAAACCTTAAAAATAAAAAGATGTCATTTACAGTCGGTCGAAAAATATCAATGTATTTTTCGTTACAAAACACAATCCGTTTTTTAAGCTGGGTTGCATATTGTGCACGAGTACTTGGTCTCCAGGACTGCATGATAATTTCGAAATTCTGTTCCGAAATGCCGTTACATCTGAATCTATTCCAGATATGTAACATACCATCAAAACCAACTTCTTCCCATTGGATGTTTCTACGTGTGTGGTATTGTCGACACCAGTGGTCGATATGGAAAAATTCTTGGTGTATCTATTAACATTGCCTAAACAACTCCAACTGCAAGAGAATCCTTTGAGAGACTAAATGTGACATCAGTTCCAGAGCCACTTCCTCTACCAAAACCACGAAGAAATTGTGTACGCAGACTTACAGCAGCAAGGAGTCGGGGAACGAATCGCACTAGTAGAAAAAGGATCTGTCTGTGCACTGTTTTATCGAGGTTGCTCATTTTCCTCGGCACCTGCGCAATGTACATGAATATACACAAGAAAGAGCATTACAGTATGTGAAAAGCATGAGACGTGTAGCAAGAGCCCAAATAGCTAAACGGCCACACTGGAAAATCGCAAAGCGGTTATCCAGTGGTTACAGGAACATTTAAGACAAGCACTTGAACTTTGTTAGTTATTTGCTGAAAATGTCTACTCCTAAATGGAAAAAAATTGTTAGACTTCAAACAAAAAAGGATATTATAGAATATCGGGAAAAACTGATCACAACACTTTAGATATGCAATATAAAATTACCAGTGTCAGTGGAGGCTCTAAACGTAACACTGCCAAAAAACTAAAATAAAACATTCCTTTTTAACAATATTTTTAGCTAGCTTGCATGCAAGTCAGATAGCTAATGTCATACCCCTGGCGTCAGTGCGAGCGCTAAATGTCACAGAATTATGTTATAGCTTCTAATGTTAATGTCTTTCATGTGATGTTGGGGCAATCGTCCAATGTCTATGACAACTCTTTAAATTCTACGTTTCAGTGCCAGTCCTCCAGGCGTTTCAAGGTTGGTGTTGCTCATTTGAAGCTGTCAAAAGTTACAGACGGCAACAGAGCACACTCAACACGTGTTCACAATATGGAAGTCTGTTGATTCTTCAAGTAGGATTCAATTTATGAAGGTTGTGAAATTAAGAGTTTCATCGAAAACGAGACAATCAAGCAGACGTTTACATTCAGTAACCGAAAGACATACATTTGCTCATTCTGATTATTTTTGTCATATATGAGGTTTATGACACTTGAAGGACATAAAAAGGTTGGAGGAATGATGATGACTAGATGATGTTTTTAGTTTTTTGGCATTTAAATAAAGAAATTAACTTGTATAGATTAAAATCGCCTAGAAAAGGATAGCTTTTATTGTTGTAATATCTTGAAGCACAATGTAATTAAGTTAGCGACAGATAAAGCAACAACAACTTGTGTTACAAAGTGAAATAATGACTAGCTAGGAAATTGCACAAAAAGCAAATAAAAATTCAGTAATTATAATTATTTATAGTTCTGATAATTCATGACAAGGACAATGCCAACTTATGTATGTTGCCTTTGAATGGCCTTACTTTGATGTGTTCATATATGTAACTTGATTTACAAGTTACCTAACTGAAATTTATTGGGTTAAAAATTTTCTTTCTAGTATTGTTAAAAAGTACTTTTGCAGACAGATATTATAGCTCAATGATTCAATTTTTTTGAAATTGAGTCTAAACGCTGGTTAATCAGTTCGGTAACTTTAAGTGAAATACTAAATTCTAGTAAGTTACAAATTACATATTATACCAATTTTAAGACGGCCGTTTTGGAAAACAATTCCTCATTAGTAGTGCTTTGAACAAATTTATTGAACCAAAACTTTTTTTCCGAGATGTTGAAAAGAAACCCAAAGAACCAAAATATATTTTACGAAAATCAGCTGAAGAAATAATTTGCATGAGGGAGTATACCTTAGTTTTGAGGAAAATAGTTTAGCGCCAGTTAAGCACGAAGATTTAAAAGGACGAAGTGTCGGATAAATGCAAAACGGACGTTGAAGTAAAGATTAAAAGGTGTCTGGCTTTCCCGAATCTTCAACCTCCGCTTACAAGTGTCGTCACTATGGCACGTTTGTCGCTGAAATTTTACAGACATTACAGACTGTTGTTAAACAATTCCTATATATCAAATGACAATATTCACCAATTATTATTTCAGTTAACGTTTCCTGATAGCAAAATAGCTCTAACTTTCACTTGTGGCAAGAAAGCAGCACATTGCTGTGCTTTTGGTATAGTAGAATATAAAAGAGATTTTAATTCAAAATATTACAGAGCATTTTGTCATTGCGTTTGATGAAAATTTAAAGTCAAAGCAAATTGATATTCACATGCAATATTAGAATGCCACAAAAAGTAAAGATGAATCCTATTTATTATCCGTTGTTGTTTAGATACATTTTTAAAGTAATCCATACTAAAACATGCAAGATAATCAACGAATTTGTTTCATATGCCGGAGTGTGGTACTGATGACATAACCATCTCAGACCACTAAATATATATTAGCATCATTTGTAGATTATCTGTTGAATAACAAAAAGGCAATTTAGAATTCAAATGACATAACCATCAATCATGTTTCTGATTTAGTCCGTTTTACCGAAATCTACATGGAAAATCTTTATAGTATTGATATTCTTAATGCTATGAACATTTACCAGGATATGGTGGACAATTTTGATGCGATTGATACAAGTGACTATCCAGAAAAGCATTATATTTTTAACACAAACAATGCAGCTGTTTTGGGGGGAAACATCGTATGAGTTCCATTAGGAACCATATATAATGGTTTTCGTCAATTATAAAGTGATACATTTAATCAAACTAGCTTACCCCCTACGACGATAAACGATATGACTAGAATAGATGGTCATAAAGACATTCCAATCCATATATAATGTGTATTACTTATGCTATAAGTGAAAATGTATTTATGTAATAAAAACGTATTACAATATATTATACCAGTTTTAATTTTACTGCACTAGGCGACCGTTTCGGAATACAATTCCTCATCAGTAGTGCTTTGACAAAAATTATGAAAGTTATGATGTTGAATATTCAAGATATAAAAGTTTCAGCATAGATTTACAATTTATTCTCCCCGTCATGTGTTACAATAGGTCAGAGAACTATCCCACTGTAACATTTCAAATAATCTCAATCTGCATCTGTACATCATAAGTGATTCAAATTGGCGTCGATCATCAGCAATTTGCCAAATAAAATACACAAATGTCCATAATAAATGTTTGACGAGGCCAAATTGGCCTGTAAAACTGTTTTGTGAGACATGCGTTGAGTAATGGCGTTTAACGACCCAATCAAATATATTTCACCTATGTTGTTGAGACGTCGCCAGATATATGGGAAGGTACAGAAATTTTGTAGTGGCATATGCTTGGCGAAATTCTTAGGTCAGACACGGTCGGGGTTAGAATGCACGACTCCCTACTTACGGAACGTCCAACTGAGCTACCACAGTGGTTGAGTAAGACATGGCTATAACGGTGGCTTGAAGAACCAGATAGACACTATACTATTGTTATTTCCATTGATCTGGGACCTTTTTTGGTGTGTGCGTTTCAATTACAATTTCCGGTCATCAAATATGGCCGAATGGTATGGCCGTCGAAAAGTTTTGTTAGATATATACCAGCCAGAAAATATACTCGATGCAGATGAGACCGGTATTTTCTACCGCCTTTTACCAGATAAAACTCTTAGATTGCCATGGGGGATAGAAAAGTAAAGACGGCAATGGTGTGTGCCAACATGTCGGGCACAGAAAAACTCCTCTCCTCGTGATAGGGAAATCGGCAAAACGAAGATGTTTTAAAAATTTGAAGACTTACCCAACAAATTATGAGTCAAATAAAAAGGCATGGATGACATCTGAGATATTTATTAAATGGGTCAAGAATTTAGATAAGAAAATGCCACATGCCAATAGAGAAATTACCCTGGTTATAGCCAACTGTCCGACACATCTGAGTACTTAAGGGCCAATAGAATTTGTATTCTTGCCAACAAATACTACCTCAAAAACACAGTCAATGTACCAAGGCATTATACAAAACCTTAATCTCCACTATAGGAAACGTGTTCTTATGCGCTACATTAGAGCCATTGATTTCTATGAGTTTTAGATGCGCCGACTCTTAACACACGAATATTTTCTCAGACTTCACTTTTCGGTTTAACTCTTCCTGCGTGTTCTTATAAATTTTACCAATCATAGCATGAAATCCAGAATCATCGCCACCCACCAGTTTCACTATTCCAGTTTATTTTGTTCGGAATCATCGCAATTGGAGAGAAAGAGACTTTCACCGTCTTTGAAGCAACTTAGATTCTTTGTGGAGCGTGCTGAGTATGTTGGTTTCCTTGCGGATGTGTATTGCCAAGTTTGTATGATAAACAGTTTCCGCAAACGACTTGCGTTAATGGTACTTCTTTCCTTAAGCGACTTGCGTAAATGGTACTTTTTTTCTTAGGTCAACACTTTTTAAGCGATCTAATATTAATCTTTAGATCATGGCTTTTTGGGCACAAAACACCGGTTACGGAATTTGGACAAGTTGAGTAATGGTGTTTAACGTCCCAGTCAAGAATATTTCACTTATATCGAGACGTCGCCAGCTATAGGCTAAGGTGCAGAAATTTTGCCTGTACGTTGCGCTGATGGCATTATACAGCAGGGTTCTTTAGCGTGCCAAGCCCACCGTGCCTTTCTCTTCGTAATGCCGAGTGCTTGGCGAAAGAACAGTTACTACCCACTTTTAAGTCTTGGGTCAGACCCGATCCGGGGATCAAACCCACGACCTCCCACTTACGGAGCGAGCACTCTACCAACTAAGATACCGCAGTGGTATTGGAATTTGGACGAGACGTGTCCTTATGAGTACGAAAAGTCCTGTACTATAGTTTTTCAGCAAACAATCGTTATATCAATGGGTTCACACTGTGCACCATTGCTTGCTGATTTATTTCTTTATTCTTATGAAGCAGTATTTATGCAGAACCTAGTTAAATCTGGAGAGAAGACTATGTAACGGCGACCGTTTTTTTATGATTATTTTAAATATTCATCATGAACGTGTTTGACTGTGTCGGCTCGTTTGTTCTACTTTTATATAAACGCACCTTATTTATAAATCGATGATTTAGCACATATTTAAATCCTTATCACCGAGTATTTACTTTTTATTATATCACATTTTTCGGAGCCTTGTTCGTCCGCCATTTTGCCGTATCAGCCTATCTACATTTATGTCTGCCGTTTTGATTGTGACACTGACCAAACGTGGCATTCATTGGTCAGTGTTATAATCACTTCGATTGGTTTTGAACTTCTGGGGTGATAGATTTACGGGTATAAAAGCAGGTGTTTTTCCGTGATTTGTCACTTGGGGAGACTAACAAGATTGATAAGGTTGGCATACGACCTGGTCATTCGCTTTCTGGTCTCTGGCAGTAAAATCACTAAAATGCCTCTACCTTCCATTTATTTTGTTAAGTTTTTTAGTTCTAAAATTGGGGGTAGTTATTTTTGATTTTGACTTTACTTTAAATTATTTTTGATTAGGGACTTTTAATTATTTTTGTAGAATATTTTTGCTTCCTTGACCATATTCCGAATGACCAGTTTTATCATTAATTTTAGGTGGCTTCATCGTCCGTATTCACAGTATTAATTTTATTAAATAAATATTGCATTTCCCGTGTTCTTCCATTTCCCCTTTTAATAATATTTTTGATACTTCTTGTCATTTTTAGTAGGATTCTTTTCCTGTTTTGTATTTATTAATAATGTCCCTTTTATATTATCTGCCCTTGGGTTTATGAGTCGTCTCGCCGTTATACCTTCCCCTTGAAAGTTTACGTTATATTGTTGTCTGTTGAGCTATTTATTCACATTTATTTGTTGTTGTTGAATCTTTGTGATATTCTTGATATAATATTCAACATTTGGTGATATTTTCCCATAATAAATTTAGTGTTTTGTATTTTAATCCAGTTGTCGTAGTGGTCTTTTTAGTTAAGAAAGCTGTGTCATAACCTTGATACATTGAACCACCGCATTAACTCGGTTCCTGGGTGGATTTCATTAAATCCTTTACTGGGTTCCGGTTACATTTTTGGTCCCGCGGATATCTTAGGCGGAAATTTTGGCACAGCTTTTTGAAATGTTATTTGTATGCTTGGCTTAGTTGTTTGCTGTTAGTTTTAGACACATTTTTGAGATATTTTTTGTACAGTTGATTGAGTTGTTTAGAAATTCGTATTTTTGTTTCATTACATTGATTTGTGTTGAATGACTGTTGGTTTCTCTAGAATGGCTGATAAAGGTACAGGCACATCGGATTTAGAGTTAGATACTGTTTTTCAGAAATATCTGAATAAAAGGGAGAGTTCATCGGTTAATACAAGTACACCGAATGTTAAGTTTAATAGTGACTCCAATGGAAATAAAGGGGTAGATGATACCGTCGGTCTGAAGTTTCCAAGGTCATTCCTGTCTGATTATGTCAGTGATAAGAGTCCAGTTCATAATGATAAAGATTCATTGAAAGTTGATGATACTTATGGTTCTAAGTATTCAGATTGTAATAAAACACAAGGGTTACAACCAAGCTTATATTCTACTCCTCAAAGGTTGTCAAGGCAATACTTGCCTGTTCCTAAGAGTGACGAATATTCAATGCATGGTGGTTTTGATTCTTTGAAAGCTAATGTCACTGATAGTTCTAAAATGCAATCAAGTTCGTTTTCTAAACCACATAGGTCACTCAAGTCTAGTTCTAATTCCATAGTAAGACGAGAGAAAGATCCCGATAAATTTGATGGTAAATCAGTAAGTAAACTTGGAGTGATTTTATTTTACAATTTGAGGATTTTCAGATTGGAATAAGTGGACTTATACGGAGATGGGTCAACAGTTGTCAATTGCACTTAAGGATGATGCATTGAAATTGATAAGTAGTTTGACTTCTGATCAAAGGAGAGATTACTTTGAACTTAAGAAAGTACTTCAGTAAAGGTGTAATCCTAAGGAGAGGACCCCTGCTTATAAAAGTGAGTTCAAGGCAAGGCGTAGACAAAGGGGTGAAACTTTGGAGGATGTTGGCTATTCTTTGCGTCGGTTGAGTCATTTTGCATACCCTGATCACCCATATGAGGTTCGTGATAAATTGGTGGTTGATAAGTTTATTGAAGGTTTGGTTGATAAA